>JAQFXM010000284.1:0-57614 GCA_034693345.1 Entomobrya multifasciata
GGAACTGTTTACAGTTCCTTTCAGAGGAACTGTATACAGTTCCCCAGGAACTGTATACAGTTCCTGAAACCTAACTGAAATAGGTTCAAATGTGTGACACCTAGTCTAAATATATATATTTTTTATCTTTTAAAGTTATCAACATTGGAAAGAAAAATTGGATTCGATGCAAACTCATATTAATGCTCTTCGTGAGGCGGTAGGTGTTGCTAACTCGTTGTTATTTATAATGCTTTTTAAATTCAATGAAAACAATATTAGGATTTTGAAAGTAACAAATTAATTTTTGCAGAGAAAGTCTCCAGCCTTTTTGTTTCAAAATGGACGGTCACAGACTCCCAGACCTAACCCATTTGCTACACCTCAAACACAACGCAAGTTGCAGACTCTTTCAGATGAGCTGCCCCCAACCTTGGAGCCACCCCCACCTTTGCCACCACGACGGCGTCAACCAAGTCCAAACCCGTTGACACGAAGTGTCGAATGCGAAGATCTCATTCAACTTTTTTGATGACGAAGCCTATATTACAGTCATTTCGTCATTTTTGTATTTCCTTCAAAAAGGCCTATCGTCTTAATATTACTTAAATGATAAACGACACATTTGATCACAATGTCTGTTAAATGCAATGCTGAAAATATCTAAATATAATGAAAAACCTGACATGGCATGGCCTTATATTGCACTTACACTGCACGTATTAATTATACTGTATTGTGTTTGTGCATTGTTCATCGTTTAACCAAAAGAGATATTAAAATTTCGTAGGTAAACCTTTCGACTAGACGATAGTAAAGACTGATAATAAAAGTTACTACACTGCATTTAGAATTTTTAATTAGTTTTTAAATAAAGTTAAATAATATACTGTTAACCTGTCTTGTATATTTAAGAGAAAGTGTGTGCTAAAACCAAAAGTTTAGTGACAATCATCGAACTTCAGAAAGCGCCTTAATGTATTTCAGTATGTGTTTAAAATATGTATGTTAACTTAAAATGAAGATATTCAATAAAATTCTTGTTGATGATTCATAAAATATAATGCTTACAAAATTGATGCAAAGACCACATTTTTTCATAAAAAATAGGACAATGTCCTCTCATCTCTCTAAAATATAAAAGATTGTTTCGTCAATATTTGCTTGCTTTTCTGGAAACAGAACGATTTCATCCGTACTGTGTACGATTTCATCAATAACCGTGTCCTGAGTCCTGATGAGTTATGAACAAATTAGGTAGACTTGCGGATAACTTTGTTAAGTCGATACATTGCGAATAAACACGCAAAACATTTTTACATCGCAAAATGCATTTTGATATTTTCCAACATGCATAATTTGTGTGGGAGTGTATCTGAAGAAAAAACTGAAGCTATAGTTTAATTAAGTAATTTAATTGATAAAAAATGTTATTGCTGCAAATTTTGATAGTGTTTTCCTAAAAAAATGGGTTGCCGACTAGGAAAGAATAAAAAAATCGATCCTGGCCAAGTGTTGGATCGTGTCATTTCTCAGGTTTTAATCACAATCTTAATTTTTGGGTTAAATATTGCTGATGTGTAATGTAACTCATTGAAATTTTCAGTTTTTTACACTTAATATTCTTGTTTTTGGTTAGGCAAACAATGATGACGATTGTCTGCTGTACAAGTTGGCTAATTATAAGAAGGGTGGGGAGTTAATTGAGGCATATAATATTGGTGGTGCTATTGAAGTTGAAAAACTTATACGGGAACAGTTTGGAATTTTAATGTACAAGGATGGAAAAGGTCAAAACGTTACCCGCACAGAGTATTTACGATGGAAGTTTCGAAACACAAAACATGTATTTTTACTTTTGCATTTTAAAATTCTTATTTAATTACGTTTATCCTCTTCACCTGGAACTTGAATAGTAAATTCTAATAAATTAAAGGTGGTGATTCCAGTTGTAGCAAGTGGCCCCACAGATCCATTAGGTAAATGGGAAGATCATGAAGCTTGTTGGCAAATGCAGTACAGGGGCTCGCTTGGTGAAACTTTGCTTCATCTTTTGATTATTTGTGACACCAAAATTCATACAAGACTTGCAAAAATATTGTTGAAGTGCTATCCCAAACTTGGTATTGATTGTGTGGAGGGTGAAGAATATCTTGGTACATGAATCTCTATTTTAGCTGCAAGCCAAATCATGCCACTGGGAAAATCGATTAATTTAATTTTAACTCACATAATTTGTTAGGTGCTTCCGCCTTGCATTTGGCCATCGCTTACACGAACAATGATTTGGTGCATTTGTTGGTGGAAAGTGGTGCTAAAATCGACCAGCGTGCCATCGGTGATATATTAACTTATGATTTGAATATATACATATATTTTTAAGGGTTTACAAAATGTAGAATAACTACAATAATTGTAAAATGCGAAAATATTTCAGGGAGTTTTTTCCTACCCCGAGATCAACAACGTATGAGACCACCCAACTCAACAGATTATGAAGGACTGGCTTATCTTGGCGAATACCCACTTGCATGGTCTGCTTGCTGTAATAATGAAGGTGTATACAATCTACTTATCGATAGTGACGCCGACCCTGACTTGCAGGACACTTTTGGAAATTCCGTATTGCACATGGTGGTCGTTCATGATCAATTGGTAAAATTTATTCTATGAAAAATATTTTAAAATAGTTAAATAATATTATTGAAGCTACAAAAAAACGTAATTTCAGGGCATGTTCGGTTATGCTCTAAGACATCCTCGAACAAAGGCAAGTAATGATATTGTGAATGAGCAGGGATTGACCCCACTAACCTTGGCTTGTCGTCTTGGCCGATCCGATGTTTTCAAAGAGATGTTGGAACTGAGCTGTCGTGAATTTTGGCGTTACAGTAACATTACTTGTTCTGCTTACCCACTCAATGCATTGGACACAATTTTGCCGGATGGTCAAACAAGTTGGTTCATTGAATTTAAGATTTTTCATAAAAGTTATGCAATTTTAAGTTTAAAACTATCCCATTAAATTTTAAGACTGGAACTCGGCCCTATTTATGATTCTCGCCGGAGGCAAAGAAGAACATTTGAATATGTTGGATGGAGGAATTATTCAGCGTTTGCTGGAAGAGAAATGGAAAACTTTTGCACAGCGACAATTCATGAAAAGAATGATAATTGCATTTTTACATCTTTTTGTTATGAGTATTGCCGTTTATTTGCGTCCGCAGGATAGAACCCGATCTCTGCTAGAAATACGGGATGCTCAAGATATAATTCGAATGGTTTTTGAAGCTTTCACTGTGTTAGGTTGCCTTTCCTTTGTTATAGTCCAACAAGGAGAAGAAATTAAGAATCAAGGCCTTGGGAGCTTTCTCAGACAATTGGTAAGGAAGGAATTCAGTTTTCACTACAATGCCATGATTGGTTACATGATTGTTTTATCAAATTGAAATACGCATGAAAATTAATTAATTTTCCATCTCGCAGCCGAATGCTCCACCCAAGGCACTTTTCATCGTGGCGAATTTCTTAATTCTGTTCTGTATTCCATGTCGTTTAAATGGAAACATTCGGACTGAAGAAGCTCTGCTAACATTTGCAATGGTCTTTAGTTGGTTTTTCATGATGTTCTTTGCTGGGTCAGTGTGGAAAGTCAAATCTAGATCATTAACATGCATAAAAAAGAAAATCAGTGCAACATTTTTTTCTTCTGTTGTTACAGTGCTATTCCATTGACTGGTCCATTTGTGACAATGATTTACAGCATGATCACTGGAGATATGTTGACATTCAGCATTATTTACGCAATTTTCTTGCTTGGCTTCTCGCAATCTTTTTTCTACCTTTACAAGAGCCATCCATCAAAAAACGGAACCTTGTTCTTTGAATACGATATTACATGGATGGCCATGTATCAAATGACACTTGGATCGTACAGTGTAATTTCAAACATTTTACTTCTGTTCAATATGCATACTTTATATCCAAAACTAAATATTTTAAATTTTTAAATAGTACAATGAATTGAGCGACTTGGCGTACCCAAATTGTGCGAAGGTAGTTTTCATCCTGTTTATGATTATGGTCCCCATTTTACTGCTTAACATGTTGATCGCTATGATGGGTAACACTTATTCACAAGTTATTGAGAGAAGCGAGAAAGAATGGGTTAAACAGGTATAGCTTAGGCGAATTGAAATATAATTTTTTAAATTTACTGCAAGAATACTTTAAAAAATCAAACATATTTATTTATATTTAAGTGGGCAAAGATTGTAGTTACTTTGGAACGAGCAGTAAATCAGGAGGATGCGAAAAAGTACATTCAAGAATATTCTATTAAGCTGTCAGGCACAGATCCTTCTAATGAGGTTCGCGGTGTAATGGTTATTAAAGTGAAAGCAAAAACTAAAGCAAAACAGAGGAAAGGAGCTGTAATCAACTGGAAAGTAAGAACAAGTCTCGGCAACTATGTAATTAATTTTTATACAATTCATTGTGGCATTTTATAAGCATTGTTTGCTGTAGCGTGTCATGAAAGTAACCATTCAAGCTCTCAAGCGAAGGAAGATGACTGGAGAACAAATGCGACAAGTTATGTGGGGTCATCGTAATTCGGTTATTACTCCTCGGCAAACGTAATCCATTTCATATTATCAAAATGATTGAAATATAAGAAAAAATGTCCTCTTAACTTTCACTTTAATGCATAGCCCGCGAACACGATCACTAGCAGTGCCTGGTATGGATCCATACGGGCAAGTTACAGGAAGTGGTGCATTGGCCCTGGATGATGCGTTAAATACATTAAATGATATGGACTTCAGTGGAGCAGGAACCGGAAACACTGGTGTGACAACAACCGTTGCAACTGCTGGAACTACATCTACAGTGGCAACTAATCGCCTTGCCCCTGCTGGAAGCGGTGTTCCAGCAGTACAAGGGAGCAGTCCAATTGGCAAACTACAGAGTCCACCAAAACTTACTTGTGTGCCTCAACGTCCATCTTCTGCAAAGCCACCTGCCGGTGCACAACCATACATGGATCCGTCTGCACCTCCACCAGACTACAATTCCATTGTAGAGAAAGCTGGACTTCCTGCAGCGGCTGGCACATCTGGAATATTGGATGTAGCAAGTTCCTCCAAAGACTTGAAACTGAAAAGGAGAAATATGGGACTGGGAATGCGACCACGAATAATTATATTTTCAGACAAAAAAGATCTCATCCGTGTTAGTTTGGATACTGAAGATGAGAGTGACAATGAGATTTGCAACGTAAGCTTTAAAAAGCCAACATCAAAATATCTTGGAATAAAATCTGCCAGAAGACGATCAATTGCAGGAGAATCGTTTACATTGTCATCATCCATGGAAAGCTTGTCTGATGATGGAAAATTCACAGAAGAAAAGGTTGGATCAACGTCCAAAGAGAATTTAGTCGTTATCGGATATGACGATATTCCAGGAATTGATGGTGCCATAAATTACGCATTCGACCCTGAAGAATTTGATGAAACTGCTCATGAAGCCGAGCTAGTAGATCTGGCAAGTAAGGCTGCTGCTTCAAATACCGATACAGAAGATAAGAAAAACGGTGGAAAAGGAAAACCGAAATTGACAAAGAAAGATTCACCGAAAAGTGATTCCTTAACTGATGAAGAGCAACACCCTGATAAAAGTCGGGCAACAAGACCCAAATCTGCGAAACCAAAGTCCGCAGGAAAAAGTCGAGATGGACAGACATCATCTTCATCTGCAAGTGCACCTTCCCCCAAAAAAGTGAAAATAGCCACAAAGGAATCAATTCCAGAACAAGCAGACGAAGAAGCTGCAGAGGAAGCTGATAAAAGACCTTCTTCAAAAGAAGCGTTTGAAAAATCAGAGAAAGCAGGATCATCTTCTAAAGAAAAATCCTCTCGTGCTGGTCGCTCCAAGTCGGCGAAGAATGGTCACAACAAAGTTGAACCAAAATCAAAAGGAGATGGTGGTGGTGGTGGTGGTGGGCCAAGTGGTAGCAGCAAAGGTAAAAGTAAGACTTCAAAAAATAAAGGAAAAGCTCGAGATAATGAGGATGACGATGACGGTGAAAGTTCCAGTTCACCGTCAAGAACAAGACCTCTAACAGCGCTGGATCGTTGGAACGACAAGGATGTGGAAAATATGAGTAAAATTGTTGCTTGGGATAGACCTGAAGACGACATTTAATTTAGAATACAGACAAAGGTAGTACATTGTCTAGAAAACTAGTTCAAGTTGGTTGAAATGAAAATTTTATTGTCGATTGTCTACATACATGTTTCCGTTATCTTACAATAAACAATTTAATATGTAGAATGTATCATAGTTTAATGATATTTTTAGCCATTATAATCCTCATTATCACTTTATCACTCAAACAAGTTAAGAAATATTCCGTTTTAGAATGTCTGGAAGTTTACTGAAATAAAAATGCGTCCTTCTTTTATTGACAAAGGACACTACAAAAACAAGTTGTCTTTCTTCGTGAACTGAACTGGAGAAATACACACAACCATTTGTAGTCTTTTTTAGCCCCAATTTTGTAACCCAATTGAAATTCAGGCGTGGCAATCTGCGTACTTCCTATACCAGTTCATCTTGTTCTCATTCATTCATGTTCTCCTCATAACAAATTGCGAAGTAGAGAGATGAGAAGTGCAAGACGAAGTTGCTCAAGGCTCAAATACTAGCTACACGGCTACACATACCCAATATACACAGCTGCATGTCTCATTCGCCTGTTTGTTTTTGTGTACATTCAACATAGTATTTTTTTGTGTGAAAAGTAGTGCATACACGTGTTTTTAATAAATATTTGGAGTGTTTTTTAGAAAAAATATCTTCAGTCAATTTGTGAAATCAATGTAAGTGTGAAAGTGAATTTGATTAAAACTATGAATAATAGTAACGCTGGGGGAGTTTTCGATATCGAACTCCAGGATGCGGAAAGTTCTGGAGTTTCGCCTTTGGAGCAATCAGACGATGAGCTAGAGCTAGATGAGGTAGGTGGTAGAACTTTATGCATAGCAACTTATGGAGAACAATCAATCATAGATTAGAGTATAGGTTTGTAATGAAGCCAAGCCAGACACAGATGATTCCAATCCAAAAATCAAGTGTGCAAAAATTAGTTGGAGTTGGGTGTATGGTTATCTTGTCTGCTGCTATGAATGGGATTCAAGGTCACCCTTTCATTCGGCAGATTGTGTAGAGAAAAATGTGATATATTTATGGCGAATTTATTTGATTTAAATTGATGTTACAAAGCGGATTATATTTTATGCTTTTGAACAGGTCACCAATGTTGTCTGTGATGGAAGGGATGCTACTGAGATTATGAAGTACTGTCTGCTATCTAATTTCTTATATAATAACCTTGGTGTATGAAGTGTGGAGAAGCTTTATGAGCTAAGGTAAATGACCTTTGTATTGGTTTTCAGCTCGGAAGACACTCAGGAGTTTCCAATTTCCGAACATACTTTAGGACAACATCAGAAAGCGGGACCTCAGGATTTCCAGTTACTAAAAGTTCTAGGAAAAGGGGGCTATGGCACTGTCTTCCAAGTTAGAAAATGCAATGGCAAAGATACGGGCAAAATATTTGCCATGAAAGTACTGAAGAAAGCCAAAATAGTCCGCAATTCGAAAGATACTGCACACACTAAGGCAGAGAGAAATATCTTGGAGGCTGTTAAGGTTGATTGCAACTACTTAATTTGAATTTAAAATTAAAATAGACGATTTCTTATTGAAATTAACAAGAACCATTTTTTATGCAGCATCCATTTATTGTTGACCTTAAATATGCATTTCAAACGGGTGGGAAGCTCTATTTAATCATGGAATACCTCAGTGGTGGTGAATTATTCATGCATTTAGAACGAGAAGGAGTTTTTCTGGAGGATACAGCAAGGTACAGATTTCTTTTAGAGCAGTGCATTCCTGAATTCCATGATAAGTTGTATTTGTATTGATGAAAATATAACAAAAGTACACTATTTACTGTTTCAGCTTTTATCTTTCGGAAATTACCCTGGCTCTTGAACATTTGCACAAGCAAGGCATTATTTACAGGTATTGGCATAATATAGGCAACCAGAGAGTAATTTTGCATGTAGAGATACTCAACTTGTTTTACTTTTTTTGTTCCAGAGATTTAAAGCCCGAAAATATTCTGCTTGATGGATCAGGGCATGTGGTGCTCACAGATTTTGGCCTTTGTAAAGAAGAAATCAGCGAGGAGGGTGTGACACACACATTTTGCGGTAACATTAGCAAATTAATTAACTGATAAATAGTGTAAACTCTGAAATCTTGAACCTGCTAATGCTTTTTTCCCCAAAATACTAACATTGTTGATGTTTTTTTATCTATATCAGGTACTGTTGAATATATGGCTCCAGAGGTTCTCTTGCGAGTCGGACATGGGAAAGCAGTGGATTGGTGGTAAGTGTTTATCTGAAATACTAATCGACAGATGAATTGCTGTACAATGTAGGGTATTTATGTGAATTATTATTTGTCAAAAGGTCCCTTGGTGCCCTTATGCATGATATGCTTGTTGGAGCTGTAAGTTTCCCTTTAAAGTGTGAACTAGAAATATCAATTATGGTTTCAACGAACAAAAGAAAACTTTCTTCAATTTTATAGCCCCCTTTCACCGCAAGTAATAGAGAAAAGACTATTCAAAAGATCCTTAAAGGAAAGCTCAATTTGCCACCGTATCTTACGCCAGATGCTATGGATCTCATCCGTAAACTCTTAAAGGTTTGTTGCATACATTTTGAGATTAACTCATGTTGAGAAAAGTGTAAAATATTTTAATATAATTGCAGCGACAAGCTAATCAAAGACTTGGATATGGAACACAAGATTCTTTGGTCATAAAATTGCATCCCTTTTTCAAAAGCGTCAACTGGGATGACGCAGCAGCTAGAAGATTGGAACCACCTTTTAAGCCGTCTTTGGTATATACATATGAACATATTATTATGATCATAAACAATTCTCAAAGGATCTTTAAAAATCGGTGTTAAATCTTTTCGTGTTTTGATTTTAGACAAGTGATGATGATGTGTCCTTGTTTGATTCACGATTTACCAAACAGCCGCCTGTTGACTCGCCTGATGACAGCAAGCTCAGTGAGAGTGCAAATTTGATTTTTGAGGTAAGGTTTTATTAAATGCGACTTAATTTTATTGCGAATTTATTTAAAATATGCTAACATTAATGAAATTGTCCTACAGGGATTTTCTTATGTGAATCCTTCCGTACTGCAAGGGAGTTTCAAGCCTAACGTCGTACGCGCTGCTAGATCGCCACGAAAACATTCTGGGAATATATTTCGTGCATCATTTAACTCGCCACAATTGCCGAATACATTTAGTCAAATGAAATCATTTTTTGATGCAGAAGCAATGGATGTATCCTCCACTCCAAAATAACAACGACAGTAATTGCCTTGTGAGTAGCTAGTAAGACCTCGAAAGTGCTTTATCAAGAATACATATAAGGAAATAGCTCGAAAGTTTCAATTGACAGCTTATAGAGGTGTATTTAATAATATACAGAACAATATTCGATTCGTTGCGCTATGTCATTAGAAACTGTATAGTGATATCGTGCATTAGAGTATATTCTTTGTACTAAGCTTCTTTTGCCACGATTTTGGTTAATCTTGTCAAATGTCAAAGTCTTAATTTGTCTGTTGGTTCTCATATCATGGAACATTGAACTGTATTCTTAAGGGAATAATGACTAATTTCATAATAATAATTTGTTAAGTCTGTTGACCAATTCTGAAGTGTAACTTGTCAGCATAAATACAAAAAAGACCACGAGTCATAGCTTAATAGTCAGATAATTTTTCAATAAGTCACTTAAACAATATGATAATGATAATGATTTATGGTCAGGACTTGAAATAATGTTACAAGATAAAGATAAAACACTGATACATAAACTAATTCCATTATTTTTAATTAGTATTCTTCTTTCATCCTTTACACTACTCAAATAGTTGAACTCGTCAGAAATTCAAGTAAAATCTTTATAGCTAATAGCTGTATTGTAAAAACGCATAATATAAAGTATAAAGCTGTAATTTTCAAGCATTTTATGTTTGTGGACGTTCATGAAATCAAGCAAGTATAATAATAACTGATAACAATCCCCATCTTGGTACCTGTTTTGAAAGCTGATTGTCTTCAGCTTTTTATATGGTTTGGTGTATTCCAAAATAAAATTCATTAATGTCCAGTGCATATATTTATGAAATATTTTTAAAAAATCAAAAGAATTGCCCTCCGCCAAATAATTGTCTCGCAGGATTGATAATCTTTAATTTCTGAATAAAATATGATTTCTTTATTGTATTTTCTTATTGCGTTTTTCATACGACATATTTCGTTGTGTATTTGAATTGGTACAACATAGATATTTTAATACTTTAAATAAGACATACAGAGAAAGCATAGATATGGTTGCAGTCAACCCGAAGACTGTAGCCCACACATCCAATTGCCGTTTCTTCCACCATGACTGACCTACACTCAAGGGTCGTAATACTGCGAGTTCATCTTGGCTGTGTCGAAGAACAAAGTCATTCCACCACATGGCAGTGTCCAACGGCTTCTGAGGTCGTTCTTTGAACAGTGTGGATACTCTTTTCATGTTTTCTCGATACCTAATCAAGTTATACAAAAAAATTGATTGAATTTAATTTTTAGGGTAATAATTGGAGAAAGTTATCTTACGGGAGAGTTATGTCATATATATATCATACTTTGGATCATTTAAAACAAGTTTGATAGCATTTTCTAGTTGAGCTTGTGTCACGGTTGTGATTTCTAGCTTGATTCCATACTCCTTCCTATGAATTCTCTCTGCATTGTAATCTTGCTCAGCAAAAATCGGAAAACTGATCAAAGGAACGCTGTTTTGCACAGCTTCTTGGATTCCTAGAAGTCCCGAGTGTGTAATAAACGCTTTTATTTTAGGATGGGCTACAAATAAACAATGAACATTCTTCTGTGGTAATTATCAGTAATAAATATGCAAGTTTGGATGCAATCAACTTTAATTAATACCGAGAATATCCTGCTGCGGCATCCACGGACTGATGTAGACATTACGGTCAGGAAATTCTTGGACGAGAGAATCATTTTGGACTTTCCAAACGAACTGGATCTTGGGAAAGCTTTGCATAGCCCCAATAATAGCTTGTTGGGTTGAAGCATCCATCGAATTAAAATCGGCGTATGTTCCGAAACTGAGGTAAATAAAGCCGGAACCCATTTTCAGGAATTCATCTAGTTCCTGCAAAGTTTTTGTTAAGATGGAAAAAATTACACCTCGGGATGCCACTATAAATAAGAAATTATGCTCACAATTCCCAAATTGATTTCATACGCGTGGACTACACCATTCACCATTGTAGTAATGACTAACCTTTGGTAATGGCTTTCTTTTGTCTTTCCAGGCAATTCCTCCAATTGGGATAACATTAGGCGACAACGACCTGGCGAATTCTTCAGAATAATGGGTATTTAGGAATACTAAATTTATGTTTTTTTCGATGTCTTCAAATGATGGCAAATTGGTTATTTCCAACTTCTCCTTTGTGATTTGCTCTAAATATGGAAAGTATCTCCATCTTCTGTATAAATCCCATGCAATTGGCATTAGAGCATTTTTTATGCGTTGTGTGAACGTCATTGGTACTGGGTAATAAAATGCCATGTCTGGAATCCAGCTAGTTTCATCAGGTAGGCCAAAGGGTTCTGAAAACCAAGGAAAAGCTGAGGATGTTTGAAATAATATTATCTTTGCATTCCAGTAAGACGCCATTCCATAGGCACAGTCATTGAACAAAGCATCGATGAACACAAGATCTACTTTGGAATTTTTCACCCAATCAAGGTATTCATCATCAGAGTACATCACATCACAAGCCATTTTTCCAAATTCTGCAATGAATTAAAATTATGATAATGATTGTACTTCATCGTAATGTTACTGAGTTTAAATTAGAGTTGGAGCTTTCTTATACACGTCGAATTCGTTATAATCTGCATGTACAAAAAACAGTACAGTACCTGGTAACATTATCCAACCATTAATCGCCTTTCCCATTTTTCTGTCTTGAAACACATCCTCCAAGTCGTCCCAGTTCTCTGTCCATTCCTTCAATTTCGTTGGTATGTAATCTCTAATCTTAGAGTTGGGACTTTTTGCAGGAAATGGTGAGACGAATGTCACATTATGCCCCTTATCTGCAAGTGCCTCAGCCAGAGGCCAAGCCGGAATACGGTGGCTGTATGAAGACACCCCAAAGTAGAACACAATATTTGCACTGTCTGCTGGGAGAAAGTTTGTAACAATCGCAATTGTTATCATTGAACACAGTAAATATTTTTCCATTTTTGTGGTTATAAAAACCGCAAAGTTAACGTGACAAATGGATGTTTTCTATTGGCATGCTAAGATGAACTTAACATCAAACCCGGTATACATATGTACAATTATCATGTTTGTAACTTGTTAGTAGTATGCATACTTGTCTAATGCTTAAAATATTCCGTCTTCTGACATAGTGACATACCGTTTTATTGCCTTAATGAATACGATGACCATTAAGCCATCACAATTTACAACGTACATACATTCATTAGTTTGGAAAAATGCAGAATCATGTTGAAGTAAAAATTGGGAAATATACATTAATGACTGAGTGAACTGAAACCGTGGGCTAACCGGCTAGGCAATCATGGTTAGTCTGTTCTCTTTGATCTGTCTGTAGAATAATGTAGAACAACCTTGGGAAGAATGGAACAGCAAAAAATGGCCTTGGGTCGGACACTGGTATTGCATAGAGCTGCATGATTACATAAGTAAATGTAATTGCTTCGCCTACGAACAAAAAGTGAAGTCAAATTCGTGTATTCAAGCCCACAAAAGCAAACATGGGTACATTTATACTTTACTCCATACGTACATCTTATCTAAGCCAACAAAAATGACAATGGGCTGTTTGCTTTTTATGCAATCATATCGAAATCACGTTAGATTACCTGTTCAGGTTAATAAAGTCCATGTAATTTTAAAGTTGAAGTCCTCTGGGTAATCGCAGTGATAAAAATGTTAACGAAGAGGTTATTAAAACAACTTGGTTATTTCCAACACAAAACTTTATGCGGTAGTATGTAAAAGGTATGGGTGTACAAATGATCATCAGTGACAAAAAAATAAAACTTCATTTAAGTTGTAACGTTGAATTTTATGATTTGAATAAATTTTGATTGATTGATTTAAAAAAAGAATTGATAATTACGATACGATTTACTTTATTTTAGTAGTTTCAAAAGTCATTTACACAATTGCTTACACTATTATAAGAATAAGAATGCGTTTTGTATGCTTTTGTAGTAATGATTTTGAAGTATTGCCTCCGTCGCCAACTATAACAACTTTCACATCATCTATATCTATGCAGATGAAGGATATCCGGAAAACGGGCCACCATAAATGTCGTTATTTCCCCTCTCCTTGTTATCATCTTTTATGTCATAACCAGCATCGGTGTATTTAATAGGATAAATCAGTTGATTTCCTTTGTCCCATGTGAATAACTCGCGTGTTCTTGGATTGTACGATACCATTGACGTGTGACGGAATGGGTTGCTAAAGCTTAAGTCAACTCGAAGCAGCGTGCGACGATAAAGATCCAACGCCAGTCTAAATGGAGAAAAAAACGTACAGAAAAATAATTCAAAAGAAAGTTTTATAGAAATAAAAAAGCACTTCGCATAGCTTATAAACCAGTCATTACCTAATTTTTGTCTCACGCTCAGTCGTACTGTCTACTGCGTACAAAACGCCACAAATTACAAACATGTCGCCGGCGTATACATGGCTGATTGTTACGTTCCATCCGTATAAAATGTCCATTCCTTCTAAATCAGCATGAATCTAAATTTATCAAGTAAATTTGAAACAGTTCAAAAACCTGCTAATTATGACCATAGTGTTTTGACATGCGTGTGAATAGGTATGTGAGTCATGTACAAACCTTTACGATTGCAGTATTGTTGGACCCCATTAGACTGTGCACTGCCCATAACCCATTCTCATCTACATTTAGATCCACCCACGAAAATTCAGAGGAGTAAAGTTTTTCTGCTGAGAAGGATGCGTAAGGTAATTCAAGGTCTACAATAGATTTAAAAAGAAAGATTACAGTACAGTAAAAGTAGTAAGTTAACAAGTACACACATGCTTATGCTTCCTTACAAACATATTATCAAAGAAGAAATAAATTAGATTACTGGTTATTGCGTATTGTAAAATAAATGCTCACCTCCCATTGTTTTCCCCGTGAACAGATCCAGTCGAACAATTTTGGGATTTCCTTCCTTCGATTCAGTTACATAAAAGAAGGATCCATTGAAAACTGCATGGAAATTTCCCTACAAAGGAGAAGTGACAAGCCTTTTTATAATAATTTAGTTCTTATCAATATTCAACATTATAATCTTTTCACGAAAGTGGCGATTTCAACATTGCTAAGACATATACATCAAAAATATACTTCCCCACTTAACAAAGATGTATGTATATTTGGAGCAAAGAGGCTGATAATATTTTATTTGCTCTTGTTTTAGCTCTTTCATACGCATTTCCTATTACGCTAACTATAAATCTTTGGAAATACAAAAAGAATAGATGAAAAACACGTTTGCGAATAGAACTACAGCACAATACGCATTTGTAAAATAAAAGGATTGTACAAAAAGAAATAAGAATGTTTCCCTTGAAGGGTTTCCTTATACATTTTTATCATAGGAACATTTCATGGATAGATGAGCACTTGTTGGCTCATTGAACCAAGAAGTTATCGGAGAAAGTTTTTTACACATCCGTATATATCGTATGAGATTTTTTTGTAGGTATATTTCTAATAGGGTACTTCTACCCGTAAAATATCCATTCTTCTGAATGAAATGGTTTCACTCGTGAAATGCAAATCAATTCCCTTGTTTCAAGTAAACTTCACAAAGACGAAAAATCTGATATATATGGTTTAGTATTGCCCCATTTTTATAAACGAAAATGTTATATAACCGTATACTGCGACATTGTACTGATTCTACGATAGACTTCTTCAATAAATCAAAGCGTATTACAGAAATAGCAGTATTGTACTGGGATTTGTATCGTACTCCTTCATCAGTCATGCATGAATACTACATCTGCTCTGTATGCATTCAAAATTGAAAATCTAAGCTGAATAAAACACTTAAATTTCCTTCTATTATTGCATTAGAATTTTACCAAGTATGCACATGCACAGATTGAATTTTTAAAGGGAAAAAAGTAATCAAATCCGCTACTTCTTATTAACAAAACCATTTTAAAACCAGTTTGAGTCTTTTCACTGTCTGGTTAGCTAAAACTTCATTTGAGTTGAGAGCAGTGACAAGTGGAAACTATACTTCTTCGACTTAATTAACACATACACCATAAACATATACAATAGATTTTCGTAGGATATGGTATATCATTGCGCATTTTTCGTTTCACTTAAGTCTTATTCCTTCTTCTTGTACAAAATATAATCTACCTATTATATAATCCGGTATCATGTAAACTTTCTCTCAAAAGAAAATGAAATGATACTTGGAAGGCGAAGGGAGCATTCAAATACATCCTTCTCTATTATTTTTCTTAGAAGATTAAACCATTTTTCTCTGGTTAGAGTAATCTTAAAATCTACTTAACAATATCTTATCCCATTTTTTGAGATGAATAATCTGCGCACTTAATATTCAGTTAATGCACCAAAATGAGTTTGAAAAACTATGGTACATTCTTAAAAACGGATCAACTATTAGCAGTAGGAGAAGCAACTATTGTGGTGGTTGGATGAAGCTTTATTTATTGCAACCTAGCAGTACAATTTGGGCATGCATTTTCTTAATCGTCTATGCATATTATAAATACACAGCCCTTTTCATAGTGTTGTGCAGTACGGCATCACAAAAACTGAAATAAAAGAGAAATTCAAGTCTTTTTATACTCGAGTTGTCTTGTCTCCGTTTTTATTTTACTCATTATATCGAGAATAAGCTTAATCGGGGATTTGACACAAGCCATTTGGTTTGCAAAGCAAAGAATTATACAATTTCTGCAAAGGAACACGGTTTTTTTCTTCTGTTGGAAAGTATGTACTTTACTGAAATTACCCTAAAAGTATTTGGTACAGAACTCAAAAGAAGCTGTGGATAGGCTTTCAGGTTTCATAAATCGTAGGACCATGAATCATGGAGTAATCTTTCTCCATCTTTAAGATTTTACTTGGTAATTGTAGCTTGCGCTCTCTTTTCTCTATTTTTAAGTTTCATTCCACCACTAGGACAAGGCATAACAATCAACGTAAAGGACAACCTTACAATGTACAAGATGTATGAGTGGACTAAAGATAACTTTTAAAAATCGATTGCCTCTATATGATTAAAAATGCTAGATGCTTAAAATTAACGATTCTGTGCATTGCATGCTATACGAAACCAAGCATTGATCATGCATATATAGCTCTTACATTGGTTCCTCTTCTAATTTATGCGTTATAAGATGCATTATAGGTAAATACTTCCATTTGTAGGTTATTTACATACAGTAATGGAATGTGCATCACTCGATAACTTACATGACACTTTCCACTCGCAATCTTGTAGATATTTTCAATTCGATCATTTAGATGTCCAATTTACGAGCATTTTTTCGTAAATCTCAACTGCATCTTTCTTCATCAACTGCGATAGAAAAAAAGCTTTTAAGAAAGGATTATTTTCTATCGTCATTGAGATAACGGCAATTGAGGCAAAATAATGTCAATTTCATGCAGACGATTTTTTAAATTTTCGTATTTTTTTGAAATTGTCCTAAGACTCTCTAACTATGACACGCAATACATATGTCTATGAAAAATTTTGCATGCGAACTGATGCGATCAGTTAATCTGTTACACAATTAGTCATCACCCACTAAATACAAATAGTACACGACGTAGTGATCTGTGTCAATCAAAAATGAGTAGTATTTCAGGGATCGTAATATCCTGTAATTTTGCACTTGTTACAAAATACTAATGCATGCTAAAGTACTTCGCAGAAAATATTGCTTTTAACTCTTTACGGGATTATTTCAAAACTTGTAAATGCAAATAAGAAATTTAAGATCCTGAAACTGTCAGTGGTAGCAAATTAACATTGAGCAAGTACAGTATGCATGCATGATAAGAATCTGTTGTCTCTGTGTTCTATCATAAGTTCTACTAAAAAGTCATCTTAAAACAAAGGGTACAACGAAAGGTAAGACTACAGATAGCATTTTGCATGGATGGTAGAGCTGGATGGTAGGTCAAAACTGACTTTAACAATTTTTATCTAAAACATAATATAGAGAGCAACGATATTCAGAATGCAACATAAGTGTAGCATATAAATAAGCCTATTGCCTCGTGCATCCGATTTTGTTCATATTCAATTAGATATGTTTAAAGTGAGGGTGAGGTTTTTTTACACATCAAGGTTCTAGCTAAGAACAGACTTCACTACGTCTAATGATCAAACGCTTTCTTCTTCATAAAACAATATACATTACTTGGAAAGGGTATTGGTTATTTGTGTGTAAAAGTTTTGGAACAGAAATTCAATGAATCGTTCGTGCAAAAGAATGGCAGCTGTTGCTCAATTTTTACAGATGATAGGACAATCATCGCAGTTTATTCACTCACAATGATGTAGTAACTAGTGCATGCTTCGGTGAAAGTGAAAACTCAGCTTCCGTGTCTAACCTGTTTATATTATTTGAAAAATATTCACGGACTTGCTAAACTACGAGGATTGAGAATTCATAAAATGAGTCTCCGGCTAAATAACCGCTACTCTTACTCATCGGAACTTGAAACAATAATCACTCACTACTATGCACAAACACATTTACAGCCTTTCATGTCATGTTTTCTTGAGAGTAAACAAGTCCATTGTTTTTTTCAATCGATTAAATTTAAAAGCAATTTAAGATTTCTGTATTATTCTGATCTCTTGATGTCATTATCGTTTACTCACGTACCAAGTACCTACGAAACTCGCTTCCAATATAAAAACTTCACTTCCTCTTTTGGGATTACTTTCGAGATTGGCATTATGAACATAGTCATGTCATGTTCATGCAACATCAAATCAATATACAAACTACACATATTATGTAGTCTTGTTAAAATTCAAGTGTATGAGTCGGAAATAAACCTGATTTTTTCATGCCCCGATAAACATCACCTCACATACTCATATTATGTACGTATCAGGGTTTTTTACTGTTTTGACTTGCAATTGTTATTATGGAGAGGAAAAAGAACTCAGAGGTAGTAACAATATCGCCTTATATTCAAAAGTCAGTTGCGTACTACCCAGCTATACGATTTCTCCACATATACATACATACATAAGCTTCATCTCGCATACCGTTTAACTTAAAAAGACGAAGACTCCAAAAAGGGAGATATATTAGAAAGATGAACTTGCTTCGGCATGAAGAAAGCAACTGAGGCTTGAATTAAGTTTGCACTTTTGCTCTTCCTTTCCTCCAGTAATGTACACAAGTTACACACGAGTTCTATACATTTATGTAGAATGCTTATACTCAAAGTGAACGTATAAGGTGGAAAAAATGGAAAGGTGTATACTGAACATAGAGTACGTGTGCCTAAACTCACTTCGGTGATTTTTCCTTTCTCTGGGTTTTGTACTTTCTTTTTCATAAAACGTGTTGCTTATAAGTATTATCAGTGTTGTTATTCCGGGCGGTGTAGTCTTGTTTGCCGTGTGAATGCATTGTCAGTTCCTTTAAGTGTACCTACTAAATAAAATGTGGGCATAAAAGCCTTTAAAATTACATAGGAGTCATAGGACGTGTGCATCAAAATATTCTTTAAATGGAAATGTCCTATGAAAGAAAAAACTAGGTATTTCTGTAATAGAAGTAAAAACCCACAATAGGCCAAGTAAAGGCAGCAGACGGAAGCAATAGCAGATCCGTTTCCTTTCTATTATATTTCGGGTTGTACGTACATGCAACATTATACACTGGCAGACAAAAATACACACTTGTTAGCCAAAGGTTGTTCCTTCACAAAATAACTATTTTGTTAAGAACGATGGTGGTGTTTACTCTTTTTCTTTATCAATGTCAAAAAGTAAAAGAACTCATACCGGATGTAAGCAATACGTTTTACACTGCAAAGAGAAAAATAATGTTGACAACCACCTTTTGGATGATGATTTAAAAAATGAATATGACAGCCAATTCTCATTACTCATTACGTACAATGAATTTAACTTAGAGTTACATATATCGTAACTAATTGTCGTAACGTTTAATATGTTATGGTTTATTCTTGCAGTATTTTCTGCTTGAAAATTTTAAAAATTACATGTATAACAAAACTGTTTGGTGTTTCTACATTGATATCTTGAGTTTACAAAAGGCTTCTCTGTATTTCAATATTTTAAATTCTTTCATGCTTAAAAATCATTCTGATCGATGTATCAAGTAATGAACATAATAATTCTACTTCCACTTGTTTTAGCAAATAATGTTCGTACTTACCTTAAAAGGAAATGGAAGGGTGAAATTTCTTGACGGTTGTCCTTTAGCGAATGCTGTTCGATTAGTAAATTCGTACAAATGATTTGTATCTTCCATTCTTGTAACCCAATATTTTTCTCCACTGATACCACTTTGGACAGGTTCTCGCATCCAGCAACCGGCAGCAGCGGCAGAATATCGATTGAACACCGGTTTTCCAACAGCAGATAGTACACAGTCTATAAAAGAACATAAAGTAAATAAATTAGCCTTATATTTGACAGTAGCATTCCCTACATATATTGCATTTTACAACATCAAAAGTTAGAACAAAAATTTCACTTTAGGTGCTTTTGTTTCATTTGTTCTGATTAACGAACTTCAAAATGCTAAATGAGTATCCGCTCTGACATATTACTAGTAAACAACTTGATAACAGCGAGGTACCATGAAAAACATTTGAGAAAACACATACAAAGTACAAGCATTATTTAACAAACATAAATTAAATTGGCTTTCATGATCATGATAGAAGGATTAAATGTTGTAATAAAAATACACTTTCGCGTTATAAGCAGCACTTTTATTTTTTCTACTTTCCTACTTGGTCCACCGGTTACGATTTTATGCATTTCGTTTGATCACTCTCATTTCCTTACCCAAGAAGAAGATGATGTACTTAAAAACGCAGTATAGAAACGGCTAATTTTGTGCATATGGTATGGTGTGTATGTATTTTATGTAAGGCCATCACAAACACGACGCAATGGCATCAGGAAATGATCATTTACTCTTACCACTTTTACTTGTCGTTTCCTTTTAATCCTTTTTGCACTCTCGTGCAATAGATTTTTGTGCAATCTCCAGTTTATTACATTTAATGCGTATCTTCGTCTCATTCAATGTTACTTTCTATGCATTAATGTATATATTTGGCTTGTATCAGTAACCATTTTCATTTCAGCTTTATTTGGGTTAAGTGCACTTTCCCTACGACAAAATTATATTTATTTTTTCCTTCCACAACTATCATAGTCGTTACAAACCATGAAAAAAACTACGTGCAGGACTAAAAACTACATAAAATAGTGTAAGTGCGTCGTGTACTTTCACTCACTCTCTCTCTCTCTCTCTCTCTCTTTCTCTCTACTGGGCCTAATGTAATGTACTTGTGTAGTACAACGTGGTGAACATGAAACGAAAAGAGCACTTTAGCGTGTGTAGATGAACCTCTCAACTTGATTTCGTAGCAGTTAATTCATCTAAATGTTACAGGTGCTCGTTGTTGGAAACCATTTTTCTCCACTCTGCACATTAACGAGAAACAAGCAGTGCTTCTCGAGAATCGGTAATTGAGCCTTTCTTTCACATTTAACAATAAAATTTACTTCCAAAAAACCCAGAGATTCTAGGGAAGTTTTATAGTTTAAAAAATGTTAAGGGTAATGCTACATTTCAAGCAAGTACAAGACTTCCCTTTAAGCAAAAGGAGGGTGTGTATATGGATTTTTTCATGATACTCATCATCATCATCACTGTGTGCTCTTCTGCGTTTCAGTGAAAAGGGCAAATTACCAAAAAGATATTTAGAACTTTGTGAAAAGTTACAGTTATTCCAAAAACATTCTTAGGTATTTAGTCGGCTTGCACATACACACAAGATGAAAAAGCATACATCCCTAATTAACTTCCTAAAAGTATCAACTAACCGAGTAACCCGAGTCTATTTTTACCCATTCTGTAGCTTGTAAACACGTCTCCATTTGAAATACCATGCGATAGGGTTCTGTACTTGTACTTTTATATTGTATGAGTTTTATATCTGTAATCAGACAAATGCCTACACGATCATAGAACGTATCAATTAAGCATAGAGGAAGATTAGAAGGTACACATAAGTTTTATAATAACTAGTCGGATATGAGCTAAATAGGAGCATTTAATTAGATCGGATATGATTGTCTGAATATTTGTCAGAAGTTCAGCTATTACACGATGAACTAAAATGTAGTCATGAATAGAGAGAAAGTAAGGTCGTTCCAAGGAATGTAATAATAACATTAAAATCTGAGAATGAGTTCGTTTAACCTTCCCTAACATATTATCATTCACTTCATCCACTTGAATGGATGCTGAAAAGGTCATTTGGGAGCAATACAACTTAACTGGCAAGGAATATTATCCATATCACTGTCGAATTTTAGATGGGAGAACGGCAAGAAAGGGGAGTATTAATGTTTATGGTGATTAGGCTCATATTGCTACATGTATAGGCGTTTTGTTGCTAGTATTATTGTGCTCTTAAAAGTGAGAGAGAAAAGGTACGAGCTACTAAATTTCTCCATTCAACTTTAGAACAAAACTTTATCTGCTATACGATATAATCGAGTTTCCAAAATTTTAAACATTGGTTCCCAAATGAGAAGCCTTTTCTATTTATTTCTTGCAAAAGTGTTTCTCTATGAAACAACAAAGAAAATTCAAAAATAAGAAGTATATATACTTACCTTGAGTTCGATTAGTAGGCTTTGGATTTGTGAGATTACCCAACGGTAAAATTTCCCAACCAACCATGTCAAGTAATGCAAACCCTCCAGATCGGCAACGTCCTGTTTCAATTCTAGGGGGACAGTCCGGACAAGGCGGCGCCAATGGACATAGGTCGTCCAAATCAACATGCTCGGGTTGTTCCTGGAATTTTGAAATTTGTTGTTTGCTATAGTAAGTGCATGTATGTATAATGTGTACTACCGGGCTTGTACGCAATGAAATTTCTCGAAATCAGGATTCTCACAAACACCCACCATTTTAACTACTGACTTACCTGGCCATAAACTTTTACTTTCCCGGAACCGGGTGGGGGTGTAACCAAGTTTGGATCCACTTCTACAAGTTTTCAACATCAAACGAAACAAATATATTATCATATACAGAAGTATTTTTTAACGTGGGAAAAGAAAAACATCTTGAATTGTACCGTAAAGGGTGAAGTCGCCTTTCGTTATTCCCAGCTCGTTTTTACTGACACAATGATATCGTCCCATATCAGACATTGACACTCTCGACACGTTCAACATCATATGAACCTAGTAGAAACACGACGTGAGTTAGGATTAAGAAAATGTTTTGCACACAAAGCTTATGAACTAGTTTAGTATATGTACTGTGCAGTATTTTGAAATATCGAGCATACAAATCGGTGAAAGTACTTGGTTCACCATATGTTCGTACAGCTTACATAGGTCATTTCTCAGTCATCAATCATTTAAAAAAAGAATAAACTAAATTTTAACAAACAGCGAAAAGACAGAATATTTACTTTGTACGGTCCTAGTTCTTTAGTCGTCACTTGATACTTTTCACCAGTTTCCAGAACTCGTCCATCTGATCTCTCCCAATAAGTCACTGAAGGAGGAAAGGCCTCGATGTAGCAATCAAGAATTGCTTTTGAACTAATACTGGCCCCTATCATTTGATTTGGAATTCGAATCATTGGTGGGACTGGAAAAAACAACAATCAAAGTAAATCATTTTTAATGCATAAAGTTACATGCATTACCTCTATGTATGACCATTATTACTAATAACCTTTCATCGACACTTGATTAATCATTTAAATCAATCTAATTAAATAGTTATGGGCATAGTTTTTACGTTTGTTATTTCCCTGTGCCACCTCAAGAATTGTAAATTCATTTTTGAATTTGCTACTCATTATACCTCCATGAAACATCAACTCTTACAAACTGCATGCATGTTTGGTTTGAGGATTATCTCGTATCTTATCATTACAAATTTGAAAGTAACCATTTTCTTCCCCTATTTTCTACTTTCTCTTGTTGTGAGAAAAATAAATTGTGCAAAGTAAAATACGTGCTTAAAACCACACAACACAATTATACTGAAGAATGACGGCTGGTTCGTTATTTATTATTCTATATCGCCTGTTGATATACAACCGAGTAATATACCAAATAGTGTCTTGTAGTTTACCAAGAAATAAATTTATAAACAAGCTTTCTTAGTGATAAATGTACTTGGGACTGAGTTCTGAAGATACACACATTCTACACACTGCAAACTGCAAACCCAGCAAAATCAAAGTATCGTTTCATATATACACTTTGTATAATAAAATTTCAAAATAAAACTCTCCATTTCCGCGTATACAAATATGCATGTCTAGTATAAATTTCACCCGGAAATATCCACGCGACCAGCCCATTATGCAGAGACAGCGTATTGCATCGTTTGGTTTTACCACCTCTGCTATTGCACTTTCACCGTAATGCTATGCAGAGTACAATAGACGCACTTCAGATTCCTTTCTACACGAAGTGCACACAAGGGTCAGATTAATTTTCCCAAGTTACGCATTGGGAGAGAGCAAATGAGATGTATGTAGTAAAAGTGTGGAATCTTATTTTCTCGCGAGCTTGTTTATTTGTGGCTTGTTGTCGGCAATTTCGGCATTGCTTTTATTACTGACTGCTTACACACTCTCTTCCTCATCTCGTCCAACTCTTCTATTACATGTTGCACTCATTTATTATTCGCATTCCCATTTTACTTTAGAAAATGCCGGAAGAAGCTAGTTACTAATTCGCCTCTATTTTCTACGTGTAAAATGTGGACAAGCTTCTAACAAACTGACTAAACGTTCAAAAGTAAAAGTGTACATAATAGTATCATTACCATCGCCCGAATTTCTACCACACGCACGATTTTCTCTGTGAAACTGCTTTCTTCTCCCACTGAAATTACATTTAAAGTGAATAACACTAGAATGAAATGGAGAAAACACAAAAATCAAATGAATTACCAAACTTTCTCTATTTCCCCTTAAAATACGTGCGTGTCTTTTGAGTATGTTCACATTAGCGTACGTGCGTGAATGAGATTGCGGTCTTGTGTATGCCACTATACTAGCTTGCACAATGACCGAAACACAAATGCATCATCACGTTTGTTATAATTATTACAAAATTAAATGATAGCTTGTTACACTCCCCCGTTCTGATACAACCACCGCACAGCGTTACAATCCCAATGCTTTTACACACACAACATGTTACGTTTAAATTATTAAAAAACGAGCATGCAGAATTGTCTAGAAAGCGGAATGCCTTTCTCTTTTCATGAAAAATACAATTACTAGGCACGCGACTAACACTTTTAGTGATGTTGCCTGCCGTTGTGTGGATTCTATTAATATGCACTCAACATGCCATGGGGCATAAGGGTATGCATATCACAGGAAGACAAAGAGCTTTAAGGGGAGTGAGTGGAGAAAGTTTATGCTGTAGAACGGTGGAAATACAAACATTCGCCCAGGTAGGCTGATAGTCGTAAGAAAAGGTATTAAAAAATGTGTCGGGAAAAAGAAACAGTGGGAGTCACAAGAACATAACTCGTAGCAATAATATCAACACAAAAAACTCATACTGTTTTTCATGCTGTGTTCATCTGGCTTTTCCATGTTCTCAAATTATCTGTGTTGAAACCGGAGGTAAGCGTATCACACATGTTTTCTAATAATATGGTATGAGAGAATCATTTATTTATGCCTGTATGTGACATCCATGCACATTCATTCACATGTTCATTCCTATTCCTATTTTTAGTACTACAAAGCAATACCAGCTTATATGGTCCAACTAAATATAAAAGTGGATTTTCACTTTTCCCCTGTACTGTAACCACGCTTATGACGATATAAACCTGTGTGAATGTGAATACTCATTCCGGAAGGCTAATAAATGGAATAATAACATTCCGCAATCCGAAGTGTGGTTCATAGATGCCAACAAGTTAGTAGTATTTGCCTAGTTATAGCCCTATAAAATAGTTACTTTTATTTGCTATTTGACTAACTACTATTTTATTTTACTAGTTCAACTAATTAATTTTAATCTTGAAAAGACTTTATTCATTATATCCCTTTTCTAGTTTGTAATAATTAATATTAATGTCTTTCTTCTCCACTTTTGGCATTTACTGTAAGCAAAATGTTTTCGTGCCATTTTATCACAAAACGTGGACCCTGTTTTAGACATCTCACGATACGTTTATACGTTCACCCCAACCAAAGATGTTGAGGGTTTTCTGTACAAGAAATAAATGGAGTGGAGAGAGAGGTTGTAACTTGCAAGAAGTTTACTGAAAATTACTGCTTTCAAAGAAAACTTTATATTGGCTCATTAAACTTAGCTAGTTGTTCAAAGTCGAGAAAATAAATTTAGAATCTGCTATGCTACTAATGATATTACAATGTAGTTTGTAGTTAGCTACAAAGGGAAGCATATACTGCTATATTCCACATTTACGATGGTTTTATATGTGTATTAATTTTGTTGTATAAGAATCTATGCACATAGATACCTTCATCTCACTAAATATGTTCTGGTATTTTCACGATCCACCCATTCCTTCCATAGAATTTAGCTTTATTTCAATTATGTAAGCAATCTGTTTTGTTTGGTTTAGCTTTACTTCTATTTTTCGAACTTCTGAATCGTGTTTAGTTTGCAGACTTTACGCACGTTTCACTAGACAGCAATATTGGTAATTGCTCAGGAAGATATTTCACACAATAACATATTCAATTATAACCCATTGAAATATTTATACTCATTTGGTGCATACGGATCGGAATAAAATCTAAGCTTAAAGCGAGAAGTGCTCTAATAGTTCATCCGTTAATCAAGAGATTACAAGTTCATTATTTACTCCACGCTGGAAGTCAAACATATTGTTGTAAACTCTCAATTTCTTTCGGTCGATTAAACTCAACTGTCTGTATACCGATGAGAAAGTAACACATTAAAGCTATGATTCTCCAAAAATAGCAAGCGTAACTATTAAGCATCAATGCAATGGAACACATTTTGTATAAAATCTAAAACGAATTATCCAAAAAATGTGTGGTTATTGGTAATGTGAAATTCTTCTACCTTTTGCTTTCTCGCCCACCGCAATAATATTATTACCTCGGTTTTTTGCTGGTTTGTGAGAAAGCATTCCCATGAGATATTTTAGAGATTCTTTGAATGAATCTCTATTTTGTCGTGTGTTAAAGCTTTTCGGCACTCCGGTTACAAACACAGTTCGCCTTTTCAGCTTATATATGTTTGAACATAATACAAATCGTGCAGATAAATGTATATCCTCATATCTTGTGTATGTTTATATGTTACTTTTTTATTCTGTCTACAGGTTAAAGCCGATCAGGTATGAAATGCAAGGATCAAGTAGGTATCAAGAAAGACAGACAAAAATAAGAATCACGACGAGATCGAGAGCAGTTGGCTGTGAAAGTAAAATAAGGTATAAGAGAGGGGTAGTGTGAGTAAGCTCTCATTGAAATGGCATTTTTCGTATAATGTCTGTATAAAAGTTCCCTTCCCAACTTCATGTTTTATGGATTGGCTTATTTAATGACATGGTTTATATACATCCGGATTCAAGCAAGAGTGTTATTCTACCTCACTTTCTTTTGCACTTAAATGTGGACTTCAAGTCACAGAAAAAGTGAACATAACATTCTATGAAGGGATAACCATCTGAATGAGGAAGAGAAAAGCTACTGGGTTTTGGTCGCTATTTAGAAAGCTCATATTATTAGGTTGGGTGATGGGAGAGATGGGAATGCTGACATGATAAGGTTTCTCCTGCTATTATAAGCGATGCACGTAGATTATTTTGTGTTGATGTAAGAATAAAGGGTAAAAAACCTGGGTTGTATGCTATGATGATCCACAATTCACGTAAAGAAGATTTTCTTATTATGAGTCTACTACTCATGACTCTTAAACGAGATTGAAACTGAAACTATGGGTGAAGTGAAGCTCTCTCTCAGAGCCTTCAATGCGAGTTGAACAGAGACCACGAAGAGATCACTGTGAATTTACTTCGCCTTTAATGCAACCAATAATACTTATATTGGTTTAGTAAACCTTTTATGATATAATTTGTGTCAGACCTTGCCACTAAAGTAGAGCTCCATTTGGAGAGGATTGTCTTTTTAATGAGTAAAATTCATTTTTACGTTCACGCAAAATAATGTACTTTCTTGTGTGACTTAGTTTCATGGTATTACAGGGAGGATTTGAAATGTGATGACTCTACACTTTAAAATTATGTTTTTTTTCTGTGAGGATAAGGAATAACCCTTTACTCTTATAAGTGCAAAGAGAAAAAATTAAACTTACAGTGGACTTCCACATTAAATGACATTTGCTTGTGTGGTGTTACTCCATTATCGGCGATGCAAACGTATTCTCCCATGTGCTCACGATTGATTCTTGTGAGATTAAGAACTGGTCCATCGACAGCAGAATCTGGAATAAAAAACAGTATCACAATCACAATAGACTAATGTATTAGAAGCTTTTTAGTAGAAACTGACAACTATTGTCTCTACTTTTGTAATAAACCAAGAACCAAACTCGGATCGCCACAGCCGATGGCTTAATTTAATTAGCCGTATCATCATGAATTTCAAATTGCTTTATTAAATTCTGTTTTGTTTGATAGTCCCTATCTAGTACTCTAGGCCATGAGTCCTCTATTGTGATCTTACGCAGCACAATGTATTAAACAGTATCCGAATAGACACTTCATATTATAACACATAATACCAAACGAATAGGCCATGCTTCAGGGATTTTGGAACTCATCTCCTGTGTAGTTCAACGAAACGTCCCTCCTATTCTTCTTTATAAGTTTGGCAGTACGACAAATTAGTTAAGGGGAACAAATAAAGTAAGCAAAGATGTCGAGTTACAGTACAGAATATTACGGACATGGTGAAGTTTCGTATTAATATATCTTTTCTCTTGATTAGATCCTTGTCAGCATCACTTATTCTTTCCATGCTTTTCTTGTTCATATTTACGTGCAGTTTTGTTGTCCTGTTGTCCACTCTTCTATTTATCTCCTCATTTTCCGCAACATCTATTTCCAAACATTGCTTAACATAATCAATTCGGTCAGTGGAGAAAGTCTGAGACTGGAATAATTACCAACTATTGCATATATACCTGTATTAATTTATTTGAGATCTAATAATTTTCTATAAGGGATCTTGCTTGTAAACATTTATAAAGTATTGTTATCGTAAGTTGGAGTTAGGATTTGTATAATGACATACATGTATACAACACAGATGGATGACAGTAATTTCCACAAAATGAGTAAGCAATTTTTTGCTGACGAAAGTTAACCATTTCAAGGATTTGACTTCTAATAAGCTTTTTAGAGTGTCTTAGTGAAAGAATGGTAATAATATGATGTACATTGTATATATATATGTATGTATTTGATTGACATTTAATATTTAAACAATCATACGTTTAAATACTTTCGCTACATACTAAATCTGTTAACTCTCGGTTTTATTATTTCAACTCCCTGTCCAACTCTACAACATAGCTCTATTATTTCTAGGAAATGGGCAGATGACGTCCCTCCGGCATTTCCTGAATTCGATTTTGGTACATGATGTACTTTCACCTTTTTAAAGGATGGTGTTTTGCCTTGTTTTGTGTTAGAGTATGAGTAGCTTATATATTTCTTATAATACGCAGCCGTAGTCTATTTGAAGACAAATCTTGAGAATCATATTTGGAAACAAAAAACTTCAACAGAATGCTGGACACGGTACGAGGATGATTCGATATCTTGCGAAAAACTTCATTTATGACGTTGTTGAGAAGTCAAGTATTGTCAAGTATGTCTGTCTGTACATTGTCGGTCTTGTGATCCACTCGGGTGTCTTTTTCCGTTCATAGTTGTTTCAGCTACGTAATTATTTTTGCTTCGAGCGACTGTATTTGCTATATGTATATACCTCGATTGTCTTCCTAGTTTCATTCGTAATGCCCATTTTTTCTCTGTTTGTATTCTATTCAAAACTACTAAGTGTAATATACAACCACTATCGTTACCCCTTTAACTGAACTAGATTTTCAGTTTCGGCTGTTTTTATGATTGTGTGACAGTGTGCTGATGAAAAGCATATTGGATAATGTGTAAGCGGTGAGCTAAGCCTTGAAGCTATTCGAACAGTAAAAAAAGTTGTAATGTACGTGAACATGACGGAAACGACAGACGTAGACAGAGGGAACAAACGTGCCTAGAATACAATCATGAAGAATGAAAAGAAAAGGATGTGTAAAATCACGACACAAATATACTGATGGATATGATTCAAAATGTGCCTGCTTGGTTCGTCCAACGGAGAAAATGGGATTTGTGTATTTAAATTTGATGATGATGATGACGGCCGGTGGTGGTGACTTGTCATAGCTGTCTAAATTGGATACTCTGGCATTACTGCTTATTTATATCTGAATAATATGTATACAAGTAGATTACTACATGTGTGTATATAGTATATACGATATGGCAATTACAATCCGTGATGAATGTGTGACCATGATCATTGATTGTCATTTGTAGGTTTTGGATTCATTTCCTTCTTTTCACTTCAATGATTTCCAATGATTTGATGAGTGAAAAACAAGCGAATTCACAACAAATTGAGTCTTTTCGACTCTCGATTCGTTTCTTGGTAAAATTCTGCACGTCCATTTTAGAGTAAATATTTGTTTGGATGAACAACCAAACAGACCATGTAGGTGTACCCGACCTGCATAAAGTAGGTTTTATGCTGATGAGTTTAGTTTAAATACTTATCCCAGTAAATTAAATCAGCACTGGCACAGACAATATTATGAGTGTGCCATTTGGCAATATTAAAATCCCTTCGGTAAGAGAAGTGTGATGAGTTATATGGTATTCGTTCTGGCTGTGTAAGTAAATTTATTCACCAGTCGTTCATCTATGTATCAGCAAAACTTTTTCAACTGATATACAGTAGCAAAAAATCTTCATTATATATATTGTATGCCTTAAGTTCCAATGTGGCTAACTAAAGAAGCTTTTACCTACTGACTTTCTTAAATACTCATATATGTAGTTTCTTGTGATCTCTGCTTAAACGATGACGTCTTTGTTTGACGTTTGACATAAAGGTTACAATAATCTAGAGTCTAGACTAGAGGAATATCAACTGACTGACGATGAGTGAATGTTATACTGAAACCTACCAAATGGTGCTCATCAAAATGGCAGTTTGATGAAACAGAAACGAAAAATTAAATGTTTTACATCTGGAGAGAAGGGACTAGTATTTACTTTCAGGAATCATCAAATATGCATGTATGCCAAATCTGTGAGTATTCTTGTACTTTACTACTTTCTTGAAAATTCTTAAGAGAATGTGTATGATCTATGCGAACATGACACTTTCCTGATGATCTGAGATGAAGATCTCCTACTCCGTTCGGTTCAGGCTCTGCGCGCTCTGATGGCACAAGAAGAGAGGAGAAAATAGGCAAGGGGAACTCGATCTGAACTTTGTGATATCTACATGTATTTTGTGTCCTGAGGGAATTGAGACAAAAAAGAGGAAACTGGCTATAATTGGACTATAACAGGGTTACAACTTCCATACACAAAACGAGTAGGCAGCCTTTATAAAATCCTACTAAAGAAATCTGAATCACAATGCTATATGAAGATGAAAGTGAGGAGAATGAAAGTTACATGATGCGTATAGTATACAAACCTAATCTAACTGATTCTTTTTAGTAAATCTCACCAGTTTTTCATAGGGAGTGGGTGGAATTGGGTTGGCTGTTGCTGTTCATCTAGACAGGAATAATGAAATAAATGCTCAAAAAAGATAGGAAAACGGAAAATCTGAGTTTGACTTTTTGTGAAGGATCATGCAGTATCTATACACTTGTCTATATTGCAACATGAAGCATTTTTGGAATCGTGATAAACGTATTCAAGCTCAGAATTCAGTAAGTCTAACCGTCAAACCCTTCTGAAGATTATAAGGAAGTAGCGCAAAAATACATGGAATTTCAAAGTAAACTGTAAATTCTAACTGTACATTCCTTCATGCAAAGTTAACGTTTTATTTTTAAATGTGTAAACACTAGCATTTCGTCTAAAATTATTTCACCTCCAATCAACCCTCCTGATTATGAAAACATCGCTTTCTAAGTATAATTAGAGAATTTCGGTAAGTCAACGGCATTGCATCAATACTCTCTTTGTGAAAGGTTGTATTTAAAAAAAGAAGTAAAATGAATGTTGACAGAAATGTTCTTAGATGTTAGTCTTTGTACTGAACAGAAAAATTGATTATAAACCCTGTACAATAAAGGTCCGGAATTAGTTTAAGCTTAATTTTCTAATACCGCAGATAGTTTGAAGAATAATGTGAATTGTATTTAGAAACTACGGTTTTTGTAGTAGTGAAATACTACCAACTTGGCCTGATTAGCAGTGGTATAATAAAAATCACAGAGGATTGAAAAATCCAGAATTTTAACTGCGATTCCTGGTTTTCAGAACCTCTGTTTTAAATACTACCACAGTGCTCCTATGTTATTTCGAATTTGAGTGTCATGCGATGATTTTCAGTTAGCCTAATATCTTGGCTTTCAGAAATGCCCATAACATTTAATTTACGCCGCGTAGTTTTTGTTTGACGTCATTTTAAAAAAATGGTGATTTTCGAGTTTAAGTTTTCAAGCAATTTTTTTCAAGAGAATTTGTACCATCAATTGTTCGACCCTGTCATTCCTTTGTTTTACAATTGGATCGCTTAACATTTGTATGCTATGAAAGCCCTGATTTTTGGCTTCCAAACCATGAATTTAAATGTTAAATTTTTTGAACCCGTTAGGAGAGAAATTCAGGGAAACAAAATGTATCACTCGGATGCTGTCAAAACGTGGCTAGTGATAATACGTGCCCACGCTACCAATTAGGAAAATGTGTGTTCAAGGTAGTTTACATATTTTAATTTGCTGATATGTAGTTATCAATCTGCGATATATAGACTTACAATACCGCTCATTATCTTTCCATTAAACCGTGATGCGTAAAAATAATTTTAAATTTTTTTGTTGTAGGAATAAGCAATAATTTTCATGAATTTGTTTTTGGTCTGGGTACAGCATGTTTCGAAGTTGAGGTATATGAATTTGTGCTGTGTCTACTCAGTAAAATATGGAGTTTTTAAATATACCCAACACATATCCGTGAAATGTTTCGTTTGTTAGAAAATTCAAGTTTTAAAAAATTCCGGACCTTTATTGTACAGGCTTTAAGATCTAAGCAAGCAACACTTTTGGAAGTGCGCTACTTAATAATATCTCATCTGGGATACACAAAAACACGGTGACCAATTACTCTTATGCCTTTCACGTGCCCTCGGCCCTCATACATACTAACGAGGTGAAATGGTTGGTAGTAAAATTGACTACGTTGATTGCTCAGTCTTGTCTATCAACTCGTACGTAAAGAAACATTTTATGAGTTTACACTTGGAGAAAGCTTTCAATTGGACACGTTATTTTCCTGTCATCTACACTTTTCTACTTTGGGTATTTGTACCTGTTCTTATCACACCAAACTGAAAGACTGTTCGTTGTAATAGCAGTCCAGGCGTTTACTAATCAAAAGGACGACGTGACATTCCCACCCCATTTGTTTGACGATGATGACTATATGGTCCTGGAGTAGAACGAATTACTGTCTGTCCCAACTACAATAACTCGATACCATTTTGGTGATTCTATCTTCCAGTCTAATTAATTATGGCTTGAGTGATGCCGAATTATTGTTGCTTGAAAGAAGTAGAAACAGGCAAACATTAGTACTATCACAAATGTAGCATTTCTCTGATTCTTATACATAAAGATGCATCAAAGAAAAGTAAGTCGTGACGCAAATAGGCATGTTGAGATCTCGAATTGTGCTATACCTGAGCAAGTGATAACTGACTTTGCAAGGCCAAAGAGTTCAGAAAAGCTTGAGTTCGAATTCCGAGACAAATCGGATAGGGTTACTCGTTACTCTTAGACTTGGTTATATCTGCATAGTTAATTTGAGCAGGTAGGTATGTATATAGATTAATAATTCAATAACTCAATTGCACAGAATACACAAAAAATGTTGAGTATTCTTTCAAAAAAGATAATTAAAATAGTTTTGTTGTTGTAAAATTGTGTTAAAATATGTGCAATAATCCAAGATACAGTCAAACTTTGTTGTAATGGCCTTAGCTGCAACTGTAACGTATATTTGGTGAGACTTGCGATTTTGTTCACCCATTTGTAAATACTACATAGGCTTTTATGTTATAGAGCTGTAACGTATGGTTTTTATAAGTACCACTCTAGACGATGCACGCTATAACGAAGTTACACTGTTTTGTAGTTCTCAGACGCAAAAACTTCAATGACTTACTCTTCCAAGATCCAAGTGGAATGATACCTCCTTCCTTTTTCTTCCATTTGATAACAGGCCGAGGAACTCCTGATGCAGAACACCGAAGTCTCACGTTTTCTCCTTCTAGGAAAGTCAAAGGTTTGACGGTTTGATCCGAACCTGATTTAAAGGAACAAAATATGCATGAAATTGCCATTCTAGTCAGTAAATTTAGTACTAAACTTGAAATTAGTAAAGTATTAATGTTAAACAAACATGTAATACAAACTCTAATTTTTGGTATTTACCTAAGATAGATGGTGGGATGAGAAGTTGCTTTGTATTATTCCCAACAGTCCATGCTTGGACACCGGGAATACCATCTCGACCAGGCGTGCCTGCCGTTCCTGATGGACCTCTGGGACCCGGAAGACCTTGTTATTCAATCATTTAAGTCAGTAAGCAATTTTCCAAAGTAAATGTAAAATATGCATTTTATAGCGAAAAGAATTCAAAAAATTCAAAGGAGAATTTATGAGATAGATATTGAGATGCATGATGCAAACAACTTAATACTAGTGATCTGCAATTCGTTAATTACGTTAGACAGAGTCGTCACGATTTGCTTAAACTACATTTTATCGCATATCCTGGACAAGATCAATAAGAAATATATTGGTTTCAAGTCAAGGAAGTGAAACGTCTTACATCATTATCCTTAAATTGGCTTTGTTTGTAACATATAAAAATACTACAACAAAAACTAGGCATAGTCCAAACTAGAATAAGTTGCTATCATCATCACTTATTTGCTTCCCAAATCAACAACATCATTATTATTATTTTCCACTATTTATGATGTACAAAAACGTGTCTGGTTAGACTTCTGTGTAGCACTAAAACAACCAATTCCCGTTGCTATTAAGTGTAACCGGGATAAATATGATCTGAAATGAAAACACCAGCGCAGTTACTACTTATTACTTTGTTTTATTTTCCACAAGAACTGGTTTCTTCATTGTGCTCGTGTCATCATAAATCATTGTTATGTCCCATATCTGATTTCACCAAGAGCACTCTCATGGGGTCGGAGAAAGGAACCATGTGCTTGTCTAGTAATTTTGGTGTGTGCTTCTCTCAACATTTCCTTTCAACATGATAATAAAGAGCATTTTATTTTATGAGTATGTGCGAAGTGAAGTAGTGAAATTCCAAGCTAATATCAAATATAAGCATCAAAACAAATTTATTTGTCTTTAAACATCATTATATTCCGCACTTTGATCTTTGCTTTTGATGTAAAAGATTGTATCGAAAAGCCTTCTGTGTGTTGAGAATTTTCGTTCGGTCACACTGCCATATATTACTTCACAACTTTTGCTAATACTTTAATGGGAAAGTTAATACTTCCTGAACAGCAAAATGATTATTGGGCAATGTTTATTCTACTCACTCATTTTCCATTTTCCCATCATCGTTATCATTTGTATCTTGACATGACTTCCTTTTACATATACACACATAAGTCTTTATAAGTAAGAAATATACAACAAACAACATGAAGTAAACTTTCAAATATTAAGAAAACGTTCTGAAGCACTCAAGTAGATTTCACTGTCATTTATTCAGTTAAGTGGGTAGTCCCATGATGATTTTTTTCTCTCGTATGATAATTTATAAATGATAATATCTTTCTGAACAATAGAACATCAGTGCATCAACTAGAAACCAGTTCTTCTTCTATGTTTCATCATTAATTAGTTTTTCCTGACACGCTTAGAATGGTTGACACCTAAACCTTGGTATGGTCACTGCTATTGTAGTTGGGTTTACAGAGAAAACCCATCAACCCTACTGACGATGAGTTGTGATACAATGTCTAATGCAGGCCAACTAACAAAAAAATAAGGAAGCAATTTAACGATGTATTGTACACAGAAAAAAACTAACTCAGGAGACTAACTAACAAAAATGAAAGGAGGAAAAATTGCTAAAAACTGACAAAATAAGCGAAGCGAGGAAAAGAAACGTCCTGTGGACAGACAAACCTCGTGGCCCTTGTGGTCCTGACGATCCTTGTGGACCAAGCGAACCTGGAATACCTTTAAAAAAAGAACAGAGCCAGACAAAAAGTGAGGATCAGACATAAGAAAGGAGGTTTTCCAACAGCTCCAACCTCGTGGATAAAAAATGGGAAAAGTTGACTGGTACAAGTGGAGGATCATTCATCAACTTGGGCTTTTCTCATGTGTTTGACACTACTCCTACTTTTACTACGGATTTCGAGTATGAATTAGCGAGAAAGCTTAAGAATTTCATTCGTTATGTATTGTTAGGGAAAAGACACAAGGTAAACCAGTCTGTGGGAATGTCGCGGTGACGTGACGTATTATACAAAAAGAGAAAGAAAGAGATAAAAATAGTTGTATCATTTTAACTATAATTCAGAAATTAGTTTTGTATTCAATTTCTATTCGGTTCATTTTTTCTTTGGGAAAACTTTTCTTCTTGGTTTTCAGAATGATGTGAGTTTACAATAGTAAATAGGTAATTACTCTTGTTTTGATATAAGATACCTTATACGTATAAAACTTTTAGGAATGAAGTTACACGAGTTACACTCGAATAAGGACAGTTACGTACGACAGTAGTTTGTTTGTGATAGTTTACAAGTTTTGAATTACATCCCTGTCAAAGCAAGAAAGTTTTGGACATTTGAAAAATGCAGGAGCTTTCTCTTTTTACAAAATACTTCTAGAATTGATAAATTCACGTTTTTCCGTTGGGGATCGTTGAGCTTGTTTTATATTTTATTATTGTCTTTGCATGCTTACCATCGGAACCATTTCGTCCGGGTATTCCAGGTCGTCCATCCATACCGGGAATGCCATCAATCCCAGGGACACCTATATTATGGTTTTCATATCTTATATTTACCCAATATTCTATTTCTCTGATCAAATCAATGATTAGTTTTGTAAACATTATATTTTACATAACAAAAATATTATTATCACAAAAAAATTTAAACACTTACCGTCAAGTCCATTTCTTCCGGGTATTCCGTCTAAACCTATGAAAACAATACATCTTGTTTTAAAGGAAAACTGTAAACTGTAAAAATTAGCCGTGGCTTGTTGCTTTATGAATCGACATATATTCATACATTTTTTTGTAAACGTTTAAAGTAACATGCCAAATGCTAATATATTATATATTAATATAATATTTATTCTTTTTTGAGTACACAATTTTACGTTTAATCTTAAAAATAAATCCAAAGTTAATTCATTACAAATATATCTACATTCAGGATTGCAGTAGGATAAAAAGGATCATACCTGGCTCTCCGGGTAATCCATCTCTCCCATCCGCTCCTGGCAGACCTGTGTTTATAAATATCATCACAATAAGTACTTTCACTCATGCAAATTTCACATTTTTATAGTACTTCTAACGTTATAATGTGCCAGGGAATGAGACCAAACATTGTGTTATACCCTAATAAAAAAGAGAAAGAAGATATATTTAGAATAAAGTCTGTTGTGAAAGTGAAAAAACCTAACAAAAAATAAGTAAAACACGATTTTTCCATATTCAGCACTTCACCCAACTTGAATTTTTCATTCTTCTTAAGTACATTGGTATGCTAAAATGAATGTCTCCCAAAAAACCCCATCAACAAATAATATCACTTGAATCAAAAAGCTGGTGGTTTTAAGGATTATTTTTTCTTCCGTATGTGTGTAGAAATAATTCAAATCATATACTCCTACCAAAAACAGGTATAGGTACATCATTTCCCGGAAATATTTTTTGTACAGAGATTAGGAAGTAGAAACACTGGAAAATTCTTGTGTGTATAGTACTGAAATTTGTCAATATGCATATAACGGCAACACTGCACTGAGGAGACGAAATCTAGTAGAAATAGCATGAGTACTTGACAAGGTGAAAATAAATGTGAGAATGAAAGACAGATTGACATTTCGAAAGAGTGATCATTCACTCGTTTTTCTTCCTTTTCCTTCTCATGAAAGGATATTCTTTCTTGCTTGTTGTAATGTATACTTTAAACTAGCCAAATACCGATTATATACATAGAAAATCAACAAATAAATATATCATTGCTTCAATCCACGGATTCAGTACTTATGTTGGTTTATATTCTACATTTCTATGTACAGCTTTCAGAAACCCGAGTTAAGAAACGAATGATCTTAGCACAAGAGATTTCTCCTTGTTACTTTTTATCTCTTGACAGAATGACAGGTAAAAGAAAGAAACGAAACATAAAATGAGTACTCTATAATTGTGCGCAATATGTAATGTTTCTTAACTCTAAGTGTGATGCATAGACATATGTACAATATGTACATATGTACACCCTACAATGGCTACAAAAGTACAAAATATCATTTTTTCATACCTGGAATTCCTGGTTCCCCTTTTGGTCCTCTCAAACCAGGATGTCCTGGAGGACCTGGATGACCTTTGTGACCTTGAACTCCAGGCAAACCTGGATCGCCCTTCTCTCCTTTTTATTATGTTATTGAAAATTATAGATTAGATCGATGTAGCATTACTTTTATTTTAAAAGATAGACGTGTCAATTTAATAAAAAGTTCAACATCGAAACATTCCTACCCTTTTCTCCATGCCTTCCGGGATTTCCTGGAGGACCTGAGGGTCCCTCGATCACTGGGCAGTATGTTTTGGTAGCAGAACAAAACGCCTCAATGGCGGGTACCTGAATTTGATTTAAAAAAAGGCATCAGTTTTCTTACTGCAGCCTTTGTGCAAGTTTTAATGGCAATACACAAGGAAGTTTTGATGTCACAATTTAAGCTCATTAAAAGAAATTTTATGGGAAACCCAAAAAGTTATGTTCCGTATTGTGGGTAAGGGGAAAGCAGTTAAAGTTTCATGATGTTATCGCATCGGCAACTTTGAATTTAATTATGCTAGGTAGGGAAGGGAATGTAAGGTAAGTTGCACTTGAACTTCTCACAGTTGTCTGCTATTCAGCTTTATACAGTTAGTGTTTGTAGTTGTAATCTTATTACGGAACAAAATGAAGAAGAAAACGGGAGGAAATGCTTCAGGAAGAGAAATGCTAGTCTAGTGATTTGTATACACATACAATTAGTAGTTTTCTTGAACAAATAATGATATCGCAAAGTGAGATCAGGCAAAAGCTAAAAGGCAAAATGAAAGTTACAAGTTTTGAATAATAGAGTCAGTTTACATCAATTTTACTTGCACAAAAGCCTGCATTCCATATGGTACATATGCATCATCTCAAAAGACGTTCAATTCTTAATTCGAGTTGTTTGTTTATATTCAAACGTACGAATTTGGGCATGCATATTGTACGCGTGTACTTTAGTTGTGTCATGATATAATATACAGTATGCAATATCCCATTTGCCAAAAGTTTCAAAGAGTAAAAGTTAGTAAATTTCGTGCTGCTATCACACATTGAATTTCATGGTTTATCCGGAGGTGGCCATCAAACTCATAAGAAAAGATAATATGTATAGATACAAAGTAAATAGAACGGGAAAATAAAAGATTTCGAAGACTTTGGAAAACATTTTATCCTCCTACACAAAAGCCTCCTATTGTCATCAGGAACTTTACTTAACTCCCTGTCAGTTTCCCTTCTTAAATCTTCGATTTGAGCAACATCGAGAACACAATGAACTCCTATACATAATTATAGACATGCATGGGTTTATAGAGAGGTAATATCTAATGATATCTTTGTATTTGTGTATGGGGAAAGTTAACTTAATTTAAGGATTAAAAAATACAATTATATAAAAAGTTTTTCTTCGTTCCCCAAAGTTTGTCGTTAAAATGCGTTTTCAAAAGAAAACTTATGCAATGTTTGCTGCATAGAATAAATTTAATTGTTTGAAAGTGAAGTTGGGTTCACTTTCGTTTTGTTATTACTAGAATACAAACAAACGACAGCAACAATATATAAAGGATACGAAATCAAACGGAGTTCTAAGAATAAAATTAGCGAAATTCGTTTTTGTTTATCCATTTAGATCAGACCTCCACGCAGAAAAAAGGCAATGAATAGTAGTGCACTCATTGACTCATTATTCCAAGGGAAGGGTCCTTATTTTTTTTTGAAAATATCATTGAAGTTTGAAAAACAGTCACTCTTTAAGCTCTTTGAGAAAATAGTCCTCGCTTCTAATACAGTCTAGTACCACGTGTCTAAATAGACACGTGATACTAGACTGTAATGGCTTAAGAAAGTATTCAAATGTACTTTACAATGCGTGGGCGTGTGAATGGTTTGCTTACAGTGGTTACATCTCGGAAGCAATACGATTGTAAATCCAACTTTAGTTTTCGATACAACCAAATTAATGATTCATGAACAAAGTTTCATCTCGAACATCCAAATTTTGCTCTCGAAATTTTACGTTTAAAAATTACAGTGTTGATATAACTCGATTATTATTTACATTTCACAACACATTTCAGAAGGTACGACACCAACACAATTTTTTTGAACTTTAAGATATGGCATCGACCACGAATGTCGATTTGATTTTTACAGAAAAACGATTCGACATTCGACACATCAAATACATTTACAAAATAAAATATATTTTCCATCAGTATTTAAAATATTCTCCATTGTAAGACAAACATAATTTGTATTTATAAAGAAGGAAGTAATACAAAAAATCATCATCCTCGTGATAGAACATCACCATTATTTTGCGTTAAATTACCTAAAACCGAAGTTTCAGTCTAAGCATAAATATATGCAGTCGCAACACCGATGACAATCTCATAGTATAAATGAAACCCTTGCACTGAACTGAAAATAAATTGCTTCAAAGACAATGCAACGAAGTTCCTACATAAAACATAACATGTTATACAAATAGAGATATTTGCTTGCATGGTTAGTTAAGCACCTGTGCCGCCTGTGCGTTTAATATTATACAACAAAATGTAATATTCACTGTATATCTATGATGCATGATGCTTTTAGAATATCCCTATTCTTGTTGAAAATACTAACCATATTAATTGTGTATGTGCATTAACTATTTTACTTGGCGATCGGGAGCTCGTACTCAACAAAGATCCCCCTTTATTTTCTTATTTACTAAAACATTATTCGCATTCCGCATACTATACAAAGCATACACAAACTCTGTGCAAAATACAAGGCAAGTTGTTAAAATTGACATTGCGTTACGCGTACATTCTACACTTTTGAGTGTTCACAAAATATAGCGTCAGTGACTACAAATGTAATTCCTTCGCAGTTTTCAAATCTAAAAAAGTCTTCATCGTGTGCTGAATATGATTTTTGTCAATTGTACGAACATATTTATTCTACTGATGCTTAAATACTAGCACATTGAAATTTTGCTTTGCATGTGCTCAGCACTGACTCTTAAGAGGTTGATTTTCCACCTGTGCATCAGTAAAATCTGACGTTACCGATATAACACGCACACAAGGATGCTATATATATATACGTTTGATATGTCCTTATATTTGCTAAAATTTTGAATTTAAACTAGATGGACAGTTTACATGTAAGATTTTTACATCTTACAACATCCTTACTCACTTTAAAAAGTATGTAGCTTCATTCTATATAATATGCTAATATATATGAATAGTCTGAAAGTGCTGTTTAGTAGACGTACATTATAAGTTCAAGGTATAAAATATTCAATATTTTTATCCAAACATATTCGATGACTCGTTATGAATTGTCACTCAAATGTAATAGTTTTATTTAATTTCGGCAAATTGGTGATCATTGGTGACATCAATTGGCAAGAAAATAGATCTTTTGTACACAATAATCACATCATCATAATAAAGCTTTACGAATCTTCCATTTCTTACATTCGTAACAACATTTTCTGGGAAGCATGGATAAATTATAGCACAAACAAACAGGTTAAAGTAATAATAACTATATCATCGATTTCATAGGTTCCAACAAGATTTTAATGAGTAATTTTAAAGGTTATCAAGTTCGCTTCATATTTTTATTCTGAGAAAAATCTGCTTCCATAATTACGTATTCCAGTAATTTGAAATAACTTGATCATCTATCCAGAAGCATGCGATGACGGCAACTATAATTTTATACTCGAATGATATTGTTGACTTAAAACCATAAATATATAACATAAAAATGCACAAAATTTATACGATAATAAATAATAAAGACAATTCTGAGAAATAACAAATTTTGTGTATTTCTTCAAATGGGCCAATTCATTCAACCAGTAACACATATCATCACATACATATGTATGTATATATATTTAAAGACACAACTTCAGATTGATGTCCTTAACCTTAAGATATAAGATCAGACTTGTTCTATAAGCTGACAATGTCAGCTACATTACATCAAGTAAAAAAATCATACTAAAAAGCAATTTATTCAATGATTTCATGCATAAATATATACTATCTTTTACTGAAAGACAATTATATGGACGGGTCATATTTTAAGCACTTAAACTACGTTTCTTTTTTGAATATCGATATATTTTTAGCACACAATCGAACCCCCACGGAGGTATGACTAATCACAATGATCATCCATCCATGTAATTTACGACTTCCAACACTGAAAGCCAATCAATACTCATCAAATATGCTTGATCTTATGTTTTGCCTTGCGAAAATCCCAGGCAAACATTGATGTGCGTTTCTTCTAAGAAGACGAGGGTGGGGAATCAAGCCGCAACCTTTCCTGACATCATGATGTAAAAAAATATGTTTGCCAATTAATATTCTTTGTAGTTATGTATAAGTATTATCTTTGGTATTGTGGAAGCTGCATGCGTGCGTACATTATGCACCATTAGCTCATCTTGAAAATATAATGCACGTGCAATATTCAACCTGCACTAGACCATGTATGATGCATGAATTTAGAGCTGGATAAGAGTTAAGTTTTTTTCGGTAAGTTTGACCAATTGACCATATTATTAATCCTAAGTACATTCTACCCTTTCAATTTAAGAGTAACTTTTTCGCTTCGAAGAAAAAAAATGTATGCAAATATGACGTCAGTAAAGCTAAGAAACTGGTGTATTGCGAAGATGGATATGAATATGATGCGAATATTTTTTCAGCATAGGAACATTATTTTAATAAACTCATCTTGGATTATTGGTCAGTAGCCATACATTGAGATCAAAGTATTCTTTTGAGAACTGAGACAAAAATACATATAAGAAACGCCAAATAGCCGGTTACATGAACCAGTCAAGCTAAAGAACTGATGGCGACGGCTCTGTTGTCAAATCACTCAATCAAACCCAAAGATATATAGTTTGCCCGTTCTTAGCGTGAAATTTCATTGGAAAACTTTTAGAAATCCGTCAATAATTAATTAATTACTTGATCAAAAGATTTGAAAGTTTAATTTACTACAAACCGATAAAATGGGAAAGAAAAAGTTACTTGGTATAGTACTTTGTATAGGTATTCTTCATACTTGTTCTTGTTATCCCAGTAAGTTTATGAAAACAATACAATTTTCCTTTTGCCTATTTAGGATGAAATATTATACTTTTAACAAAGAGAAAATCAAAGTAACCACTTTTGTTTTATAAAATTTAATAAAGGAGATACTAGTTCATCTGAAGACGATTTTTCTCAAACACAGCAACAACAAAATATAGACTCAGACTCTTTAGAAGAATTTACTCAAAAAATTCAAGCGAAAGGCCGCAAGCCCCCAAAGCTTCAGAAGGCAGAGGTGCCAGAGCCGCATGATCCATGCCTGGATCCCAAAAGATTTGGTCCGTGTAAAGCCCGAGTTCCAAGGTACACACATAAAATGATAGTATCTCCGTCCGCCACAAGTGCCACAAACGAAACAGGGATAAAAGTGTCTGCGTAGTGAAAACTTGAATTTCTCCAGGCTCTTAAAGCAATTTATACCATCTGACCAGATCTAATGTGATTTATTTGAAATTACAGATACTTTTTCAATCAAGCATCGGGAAGCTGTGAAAGCTTTGGATGGGGTGGTTGTGGGAAAAATGGAAACAATTTCAGGGAGCTTAGTGACTGTGAAACAAGTTGCTCCAAGCATCTCAGCAAGGCTAAATTAGATGTACAGAAGAAACAGGCAGATCAAAATTCCGTTGTTGGTAGGTTCAATATTCAGTATACACATAATACTTATTATATCGCAAACGAATCTCTTTTTTCACATTTCGCTATACCATTGTCATCATACACATGTTATTAGGTTATCTACTTAGTTTCATAAGTAAATTCACATTTTTCCAAATTCAGTGATCTTATCATCACTTCTCTCTTTTTCTCTCTTCTTTAAGAAACTTGTGAAAAGCCGGCCGTAAATTCAGAGTTAGAATGTGATGCTTACATTCCACGTTGGAAATACAGTTCATCCAACCAAACTTGTATGCAATTTGTATGGGGAGGTTGTGGAAAGACAGAAAACAATTTCGCGACGGAATCTTTGTGCGAGGCCACATGTGGAGACTATCCCAAAGTGAAAGGGCTCTCAGGAACTGATGCAACTACTACCTTGTCGACAACAACGGAAGTAATTGATCTCCAACAACAGCACAATGATGACAATATAGGAGAACCTGGCCAAAATTTGTGTGACATTCCTTCAGATGCTGGGATTTGTTTTGCAGCCTTTGAAAAATATTATTTTAACAAAATTAACAATCGATGCGAGCTCTTTATATATGGTAAACCCATATCTCAATCTATAACTATCTAAGTGTTTGAAAACTTTCTTTTTTCATTTATTAAACTGTGTTATGTTTTCAAATAAGGTGGCTGTGGAGGTAACAAAAACCGATTTGATACTGCTGAGGAATGTGTGCGAGCTTGTGGTGGGGACAGTCCAACAAATGGTAAGATTTCGTACAATACTTGTCTTAGTTAATGACTTATTACATGATAAGCGAAAATCTTAAAAATACACTTGTTGACTTCATTCATGCAAGGAAAACAAAAAAAAATAATTCCAATGCATTATTTTTAATTATCTCTGAATTTATCCTCAGAATTTCATAATGTAAGATGAAATGAGATATTCATGCTAATTAAGATTTACATTTAGCATTAAAATACTGTCAACGATTAGCAATTGATGACATTTTCCAATTAATCATTTCATTATACAACGAAGGTTGTTTAATGGATATGTGTGATGATGAGTAAATACTTATTCTACACTTCTCTGTGTATTTGCATAGATCTTCAATGTAGTGATGTAGAATGTCCTTGGGCTTTGTACGAACACTATGCCAGTCTTGGGTGCTCACCCATTTACGATGGAGAAGCTTGCTGTCCCACGCGTTACGAATGTCGTAAGTTTGTTGGAACGTTTATTTACTTAAGAACCAGAGAAAAAAATACTAAGCAAACATTGTGATAGCATTATTATCGCAGTGGTTTTTGGCTTTCATGGCGTCATAAGAATAGGTGATATGGGAAGTCTGAGAAGATTTGCTGTTTTTATGACTAACACATGTTTATATATGTATTATTATCATGTTTATCTAAGCCTGTTTACGAATTGCTTCTCTATTCTCTTCGTCACCTTTTCCTCCAAATTATCTTACACGTAAACATGCATGTGGTTTCCTTACTTTTTTTTAGCTGATCAGCAACAAGGCATTCAAAACAACACTCTTGAGTCACGAAGTTTAACGCTTGAGAAAGAGAACAAAGATGAAGGAACAACCGTCTCACCAGATCTCACAATGCCCCAAAAATGTAGATACCGAGGAAAACAGTACTCTTTAGGAGAAAAAGTTGATGAAGCATCCGATACAGGAAGTTGCCGTGCTGAATGCATTTGTGCAGATTCTTTCGACTCTGAACAACCACCAAGAATCGTCTGTGCACAGATTGAATGTCCGGAACATTTGGGAGGCCGACCACCAGGAAAGGAGAATTGTGTTCCGCTTTACAAAAAGAAAAGTTGTTGTGCTTACGACTACCACTGTCCTGAAGGTGAGCATATGGCACATGGTGTACTTGATTCAAAAGAAAGGCATTGACCCAATTGGATGAAAATTTTCATTGTCATTCTTACTGAGAATGTTGTCATATTATATTCAAACGATGTTCCATTATGTTTTAGAAGAATTAACTGTGATACAAGATCCAAGTCAACAGGAGCAGGTGAATATAAAAGATGTATTGGCCAAATGCAAAGTAGATGGGGAGGGGTACTATGAAGGACAACGTGTATATCCAAACAAATCCCCATGCTCCAAATGTTTATGTCAAAGAAATCCTAACAATGGTAAAACTGTTATCCATTTTAGCAGAGATATAATATGATAAATATTATGTGTATTAATTACGAATAGCTATAACTGAAGCTTTTTAGTAGCAACACGTAAAATAAATTTCATTTCATTAATTTCCTTGGGCTACACAGCGAGTTCGCTCGAGGGTCAATTATATTGTGAGAAAGTTGATTGTGGAATCGAAATTTACTACTCTCACTACCTCGCACAAGGCTGCGCCCCAGTTTATTTTGAAAAGGAAGATGGGACCACCACCTGCTGCCCCATTTCATGGGAATGTCGTAAGTTCTCTGTGAAAATTAAATGAAATTATCATTTCCGTTTCGCAAACCTGCTGTGATATTAGTTTGCTTGTTTTAGAAAAAATGGAGTGGAGCTTGAGTAATAATAAACTTATGTTTGTGTCACAATAGCTGAAGAGAAACAACAGGAACCTGAGAGCGGAGAAGTGGTGACTACACCTGACAGTTCTGAACCGGAACCTCCCAAGCCACCTTCAACTGATGCTCCTTCTCTGGTTTCACCTCCATCTCCTCCAACTCCTCCAAAACCCACCAGCCCTCTTATCCGTTCTCGAGAAGCTTGCTCAATGGAAAAGGTGGAAGGAAATTGCAAAGGACATCGTCCCCGATTTTTCTTTAATCCAGATACCAAGACATGTGAAAGTTTTGTCTACACTGGATGCAGAGGCAACTTAAACAATTTCGCATCATTGGAGGATTGTCGAGAGCTTTGTGAGACTATTCAACCGTCAGCCCCATCTCCACCTAATCCTCCATCAAAAGGTACAAAAACTACAGGACTTTTAGGAAGAAGCCGTCAGATTGAGACCTCCCCAAGCTCACAACAGGAGCCAAAATCTATTTCATGTAAGTGTTTTATTAAAATGTTTTGCTGTGTTGATGAAATGCATATTATGAGATTACAGTTTGCGCGACTTTTATTCGTGGAAAATAAAAAAAGCATAAGAAAGCGTTGCTCAAACAAATAAATTCCTTGAAATAAATTGTCATCAGGAAATGTTTCAGACAATTTATAAAATGAAGTTTTACTTTCTCTTTAGTGACTGAAGTTGATCCATGCACTTTGCCAAAAAGGGTTGGTCGCTGTAAAGGATATTTCCCAAGATTCCACTATTCTCCAGAAGACAATGCATGCAAATTATTTATTTTCGGCGGATGCAGACCAAATGCTAACAACTTTTACTCAAAGGATTCTTGTGAGGCTACATGTTTGAATAGTATTCCCGTGGAAAATCTGAGAACCAACGTACCTGCACAATTCGCTAGTTCGCCTAATCAGCGAATGTTAAACAGCGAAGGTGGAGACGCAAGTAAAGTTAATTTCGGGGATGAAAATTCCGTAGAACCAAGACTCCATTCTAATGTGCCAGAATCAGCTAGCATTGAAGAGCAAGATACTATTTGCAAAATGCCACCAAGAACTGGACGTTGTAAGGCGTTTGTGCGACGCTTTTACTATGACACAGACAAGAAAATTTGCAAAAGTTTCACGGTAAATAAGCTTACCTTTTACCAAGTCTTGATCATTGATAGTTAGACCGTTTTAAATCCGTTTTTTGTGATATTTTGCTAATAAATATATGTTACTTTAGTATGGAGGGTGTTCTGGAAATGCCAACAATTTCCATTCGCTAGAAGAATGTGATGAGAAATGTATGCCAAAGAGAAATATTGGGCTTCACAACCAACCAGGGCCACGCACACGACTTGGATGGAGAATCATAAGCCCTGACGGTGGGCAAGGGGGAAATCGAGACCCTAGTTCGCCCGTAGCTGCAGGCAGTCCATCTGATGGTAAGTTTTATTGCGTAATTCGATGCCACATGTATGCTATCCATAAGCAATGTAAAATTATTTATTGCTGTTCCTTAGGTGGTATAATATATTTATTTTACTAGTAAAAACCAATTAAAAAGGTTTTGTTTCATTTGGCGAGGAGAACACCTAATGATTTATGCTTATTATTACATTATTCATTGTTATGTGCCCAGGTGCCAGAAACTCACTCCCACCTTCAGCCGGTTTAACAGCCAGATGTAAACTTCCAAAGTCAACTGGCTCTTGCCATAATGCGATACGATCATACTATTACGACGCTGAAACCAAATCTTGCAAATTGTTCTTCTACTCTGGATGCTTCGGGAATGCTAATCGATTTAATAGCCGAGAGGACTGCGAAAACCTGTGCAAAAAGCCATTAGGGTCTGAAGGAAGTTCTAGCTCGAATGGGACTGTTAATCAACCAAATCAACCCCAAGTTCATGAACTCGGAGAATCAGACAATGATGCTGGAAGTGATGCCGAAATACTTGAACCGGAACAAAAAGGTATGTACATGTAGGTTGATCCTACCACACCGTAAATTAATAATGCTGCATACATTACTAATCAAGCGGAACCGTGGTGTGGGTTCATGCATATATGGATGTATTATACCACCAAACTTGTTAGTTGTTACTGAGTTTTCATTACCCGCGATGACATGTCATCACGTATTAATTCACAGATCGTGAAAAATAAACTGTTCGCTGCATGCAGCCAGCCAACAATGTCTCACTTTACTTTGGGTTATCCCATAAAACTGTTACCGCAATGTAAATTTTTTCTGATGCATGTTTTTTGTTGAATGAAATATCAACAGAGTTTTGCAAGCTCGACCCAGCCCCTGGAGACTGTAAAGCAAATCAGCTAAGATTCTACTACGATCATGTTGCAGAACAGTGCCTGCCTTTTGTATACTCTGGCTGCAAAGGCAACAAAAATAATTTCGTAACCGAGTCTGACTGCATGTCGTCATGTGGTAACAAACCAACTTTGGAACAGTTAGCAGATGAAATGGTTCTGTCATGCTCGTTTGGTAACCAAACACTTCCTTTGGGAAGCACAGTTGGGGCAAGCAGCGAAAATAACGAAGACTATACAGGAGAGGAACCTCCATGTGGAAAACCAGTTTGCCAATGTATTACACCACCGTCAGTAACCTGTGTCCAAAAAATGTGTCCAGAGCCTACCACTACAACAGAAGAACCTCCAAAACCTTGCAAAACACCAACGTGTCTTCATTTTTGTAGACAGACAATTGGACTGGATGGATGTCCCACTTGTGACTGCGATGATAACGAAAGAAACGAGGAAAGTGAGACTGTTGTTAAGAAAGTCCCTGTGAAATCTGTGAAAGGATGATTTAATTTAAAATGTATAATACAAATTCATAGATATAATGATCTGCTTGTGTAAACATTACCAGAGAGGATTATGTATTCATTGCTTATTTAAATGGATTCCTAGTATAATGCAATGCAAAAATATAATGTATATTTGCCATTCGACTTTTTCAATAAAGAATAAAAAGAACCGTTCCGAAACCACTGACAAACAGTAGCGAAAACGAGTTTGAAGTGTTGCGTTATATTCGCATTTGTTCATTCAATTAACAACACGCGTCTTCGCGAAAGCAACAACTGTAGTTGTAAAATCAAAGCATAAATCATTTTAAAGTGGTCGGGTGGTATATTCAAATCCTAAATCAAAATGCCTTTCCAGTTCAATGGCACTCGTAGAAGTGTTGCCACAAACATGCATTTAATTTTTTAATGAAAAGACAAAAAACATATTACCAACCTACTGTCAGAATTTCTCCTGTAAGCCTTTACGCACATATATAAAGTTTTTGAAACAGGATTTTGAGTCGACACTAATGCCACAAACACCAGACTCGGAATTTATAGTTAAGATTGATTATATTATTATCAACGAATTCGAAGGTGGGACACTATTTTTTTAAAAATCATATTGAGACGTTATGCATTACACGTAACACCCACTTAGTTTAAAAGTTGTATTAGCCTGTATTCTATTCATTCTGCATAAAAGCGAACTGCTCTCGTTTACAGTTAGGTATACGGTAGCATCATAAATAGAAGAAATGGGTTATAGAGATGAGGAAACGGCAACACATCATTATAAGCGATACATTAGATTTAAACCACTTAACCAACTTTGCAGTTCTGTTGAGTACAAACCAAAAAAAATAATGAAATGGGTGGACTGAATGGCTTTCTACTTTGTATCATTCCGCCCAAAACAAATAAATTCTGAAAACATTTTGATGAAAGACAGATTCTAAAACTGATTAGTCCTATGCAAATGAGAAATTAATGTAGCTTGTTGCTACTTGTAAGAGAAGCGTTTTTCATTAAGTTTAAATCTTCGCAAACTGGCAAGACACGATGAAGTGGAAAAGGCGAATTTTGTTAAAACAATTTAGTAGGAGGATGAAAGATGTCTGTAAGCATTTGGATAAATACTTGAACCTACTAGCTACATGAAAAAACCTAGCCCAGATTTCAGAATGCAAGGAGAATTTGGTAAATTAAATTAGTACTTATTTAACTCTTTTTCGACTTTCGAAGAGGCTAATCGACCACTATAAACGATTTTTAAGGATAAAACGAGTCATAGGTCATAGGAGAAACCCAAAATCAGTGAATTTACACAACCAACGTCATTATAACTGTTAATTGACCAATTTTATATCATTAAGTCTCGAAGGACTTATACATCCATATAATGATAGCAAAATGTGTAAGTACATGGATGAATTTAAGGGTTACAGTTTTTTCAGCAAAAGCGGAAGTACATCTGCTGAATTTGATTTTGTTGGTTCAATACTGAAAGTTCTCTTCTGTACTTATATTCAATATGAATGTCTATAATTTATAGGCATATTTATCTTCCTGACAGTCGTAACTGGTGATAAACGAATACAAAATGACGATAATATTTGACTAGAGAATCAAACTTGAAAATATAACTTTACACACTTTTATCATACGATTACATCTAATACCCAAAGCATTATCTACATTTGTAAGTTTATACATCGAATCATCATCCAGATTTACTTGGCTTGGCAAAGTTTGGCGTGGAATTATCCGTGTTTTATAGAGAAATGGAATGAAAATAAATCAGCGACCAAAATAACAAAACAGGGGAAAAGCCTCTTAGAAGTCCCTTCCGACGAAATGAAAGGAAATGAGCTTACAAGGCCTAGGGGCAATGTGACAGTCTGACAGTAGTACACACACACACATATACACATATAGCGTTTAGAATTTTCTCTTTAGTTTTAATTTAAATATATAGAAAGTGTGTATACATAGTACACACTTTATTCTGAATTTTAGTTACTTTTAGTGTGTACAGCAGAATTTCGTTGTCATCATAAAACAGTAAAATAATATTGTGGAGAAAATGATGAAGGAGAGAGAGACAAAAGATAAAGTGATTTAACAAACCATCAACCGTGGACTTCTTTAAATGATGAAGAGAAGTAGATAAGGCTGATAGATGATGTTTACTTGCGCCATGGCCATAACAAACCAGAAAGGCAAAATACTGACTTCACCAAGAGATAAGAGTGAGTGGTATGTATACAAACAGATAGATCAGAAGAAATGTATAGTGAAGAGTCCAAACAATTGGAAATGTGAAAGAAACTAGCTCGAAGGCAAAAGCCACAAAATACCCTATTATGTATGTACAGCGTCAGGAAGAAGAAAGAGGAAATGGAGGAACCAATGATGATGTTGTTGTGATATATTTACTAATGCTTATGGCTTATAGCAGACTTTTTTTACTTTTATTATATAGAGTTTACAATTTCGCAACACAGGCCATCATCATAATCAACATCGTACATTTGCCTTCATTCCTTCATTTCATGTCAAACTGTAAAGAAATGTCAAAATCCATTTGGGTAAAATGGAAGACACCAGCAACCACAAAACTCTTTGTTTTATGGTTAGTTTTCGCTGAAATGTCTCTTTTCACAGCTTAAAGAATTGTGTAGGGAAAAATGATGTCTGCTTTGCTGAATGAAAAATGAAATAAAAAGCCTTACGCATTTCCCCTCCCATTTTATCTTAATTTAAAATAAGGCTTATATGTATTTACTCTATAAGCAGAGATTTTGGAACTTGTCGAAAATAAAGCATTATTTCTTATCAAAGCGAAAAGCTTATGAGGAATTTATTTTCATTACGCGTTAAAATCGTCGACTCTCACATTTTGCATCTTGTTTTTATAACATAAGTTGAAATAACGTTCTTCTGTTGGGAAAACTGAAACAAGAAGACGAGACAAGTGCATAGCATACTGCAGTGTCATGTCAATGGAAGAGGAATCATAGTCTAGCCAAAATTGACTACCACACACAAATGATTGTGAAAAGGAAAACATTTACATACTGAGCTGAGGTACATAATTTATCATGTTTTACTAGTAGCATTATAAGTTATAAGAATCAAGAATCTGTTGGATATCATTTTTTGCCTTCCAGCGTATTTACAAAAGTATTATTTAGTTGGGATTGGGATTCTCTTTCATGTATGTACCTGTTTTCTGTGACTGATAGTCATTATTTACTATTACTATAAATTTGGGCATGTATAGAACATTTCACTCTAGCGAAAGCATCCACAAATAAAAACTGCAATAATATTAATCATAACAACTTTAATGTGAATATGTGTGTACGTCTCCACATCATCAGAGTTCAACAAACTAGGCCGTTAAAACCTGATACGAGCCATAAAGTAGCACGGTTTCTTTTTTGAAATAACAAAATGACAACAATTCTACATTAGTGGGTGGCTCTAAGGATGAAGAAACAACAATAAATGAAATGACTTTCACATCTCTCTCTGGTGTAATTTTAGAACCTGGTTCAGATTTGTAGATCCCATGTATTACAAAAGGAAAAAAAGATATACAAAGAATGAGTTATGATTTACTTTATGAATGGACTAGTAGAATGGTGAATGGATAGGTTTTTGCTTTCATTGTTCATGTTGATAATAAAACTTCAACGTTTAGTTTTTTGTTTCACTGTAGAGCTCCCTCCCACACTCCATCCTTTTATGAACGTAAGTTTCAAAAAATTTAGTGACAGTTTTCCTTCTATATTTTTTACATCAACAAGAACAATTTCTTGCGTGTGTCTATGTCTCTTCTAATATTTTGCCACTCTCACATTTGACACATGAGATGATTTTCCAGAAAACAACATGTCGTAAAATAAAACCACTACCAGCAAAAGCCATCAAAACAGTTATATGGCTCATAATGTTGCCTACATTTATGTTTACCTAGCAAATAGTTATTGTGCTTTTCTCCTAACCTCAACCCTGTCCGTATACAGGTAAATTTGATATCCACCATCATCACTCTTACTCCAAATGTGAAACTATAATACTTTACGAAAAGACAGCAGTTATCCTTGACTATTTACGATCATATCATGACGCACAGCTCGCTGAATTTCAAACTTTAGGGAAAATAAACTCTTTTGTTTTATTGTCCCAGAGTACAACACAACTATGCAAATTTTATATCGTTTCGTTTGCGTCTTACTTCACGGAGGTGGGTGGCGGTTAAAAAATGATGATAAAAGTGATATTTTAATAAAATGTGGGAATACTGGTTTTTATCTTTTTTACTTTTTTTAAATTCGAAGATGTATTTTTTCTGTTTGTCTAGTTGCTATCTACAAGTCAATTAAGGACAATGAAGACCGCGAAATGATTGGAAAAAGAAGAGTGTAATAATAGGATTTACGATAAAATGATCTTTGAACACTGACTGATACATTTTAATTATTAGGCTGCGGCTGAAAACTAGAGTATTCTCCTAATATATTTTTAACATAAACTTGTACTGAGCATAGATTTAGTTTTGCGAATTTACCACATTTACCTCTCTTAAAATTCCATGCGGTAATACTGCATCACCGATTATCTCAGTATGTGATGATAAGTTACTTCACAATGAATGGGAAAATTACCTGTCTAACCTCTACCCTCTACCATGCCACACCTTTATTTAGGACGATACAATATGTGATACATCACTCACAAGGTTTAACAAAAGTAGAGCTTGCACAAAAAAACGCTTGAAGCAACACCGTCATACATATTAGGAAATTTGCATTTTTCAGTATTGCTTTAATTTTACCAACTGCTAAACGGCTTTTACGGGGTAAAGTAGAAGCGATTGTTTTGTCCTTATTGAACCGCCTTTGCCTTCTCGCTGATTTTAAGAATTAATCAAGAAAATAAACAGCGAAAAAGAGATGTAGTTAGTATATAGCGATTGGCGATAGTTCTTGAAAGTAAGGAAGACATTTTCTTCAAGATTTTGATAAAATCTAATGAACCAACCGCAGAGAGCCGGAGAGATGAGTTTCAATTCGGCACACCTTGATGATCCAATAGCTTTATTTTATGATTGGTAAATTGTAAATGCTAAAATAAAGAATACTGTAGACTATGAATACACAACTGAAAACGCACGTGGGAGAAGTTTTATAGTGCTGCAATTTGGGAAATGTCCATTGACATCTGCATTGGTGAATTAACCCTGCTTCCGAAATTAAGAATCGTTTTGAACTTATTGCTTTAAAGCATATGTCTGTCAATGTGAGTGCCTGCTTGTTAAGCATAATAAAATGAAATTTAGACGATTAATCTGAATCAATCAAGACTGCTCCATACTTCACTGCCAAAGTAAAGACGCCTGAATTCTCAATCAAATGCATAGATGCATTCTTTCTTTCCAGCTATCTATTTTCAACGTAAAAACACATTTATATCTGATTACAATGCAAGAGTGAACGTGAATGGTGCGAGATGTGATCAAGAAAATGACGTAGGAGGTAGGTACATATATATGTCAAATGTTTATTTGAAACAACTCATTGTTGTTTTAACTCTTTAGACTCTACGCATGCTCGACTCAGCCCCTGTCCATTGATTTAATCTTGACTTCATTTTTGAAACTTCATCATCTTCAGCTCATGTCAAGAACGTTAAAAAGTATCAAGAGGCTATTAAAGTAATATCAATAAATACACGTATGAGTTGTCGTTATCAGTTGTATTTGAGTTTGCATAAATAAATCTATTAACGAAACTGTTATTGATTGACTCTGTTTCTGTTCTTATTTACTGTGTAAAATGATGAACAAATAAGATTTTACAACTAGCAACATATACGTAACAGACTTGTACAATAATATTTGCATTTTCTGTTCTCACTTCTTCACTTTAAATGTTTTTGTAAATTGTGAATATGATAAGTATATGAACAAAACAAACACTAGTAATTGTCTTGTAAAACCACTCCATCACGATTTCTTGAAGTCAATTTCTTTAATAACAATGGTGAACGGTGAAAATGGGATGCACGTGTAAAGAGTAATTTAGTCCTGAGAATAAATATGTACGAAACCCTTGATTTCGTAATCACACGCCTAGACAAGAAAGTTCTTTGAATAAACTCGTTACTTATTAAGCGTTATGCATATTATTTGGTATTTACTGTACCTTAAAATTATAGACAATTTCTGATTTTGCCATTCCCTTTCTTTTTCGTATGCGTGATTTTTCGTTGTAATCATTATGTTTTATTACAAATTTCAGCTTTCAGATTTATTATACCAGCACCTTCTTCATTTTGCTTCGCGTCTTCTACAAGCATGCTGTATAATAATACGCTTCAGTCAAGTCATTATCATTCCTACCTCTCTGCCTCTACAATAGACAATGGGTGCAGACATCCTTTTCAATTTTGAAGGTGTAAAATAAATGTACAGAAGTGCAACAGTAGGCATGTCTATGTCTGCGATGAAAGGTTTTCGTTGTGTAAGACACTTGTAATAACAGATAATGACAAATTATACTTTCAGCATTCGCTCGCTGGACAAGTCTTTAGTTGGTATATTAATTGTTTAAAGAGTATTCATTTTACATGTAGCATAAAGATTTATTAAAATAGCAAGCTAGCAGACAAAAACAAGACAAGGTAATATTTTACTGCCACTTCTCTGTCAAGCATTTCATTCAGCCAATCAAAACAATTATACTTGTGTATCTTTTCGCGAATTCCTGTTGTGATTGTGGCGGTGAAGGACACAAGGGAAAGAGAAATGTTCCCCGTTCCAGTCAATTCTTTCATTTATATTCATAATACAAAATGGTACAAAATACATTTTCCACTTAACACAAACACATCATGCATGCTCAATGGCACTTTTAAAAACTCGACACATCGGGTGGGCATCACCGGCACACTTTTCAAAAGTATCAAAAAGATGCCACCCACGAATGTTCTGTTTACGAATATTTCGAGTTTTGCTCAGGAACTATAAAAGCACGCACGTTATAAATCAAATATGCGAGAGCTCTTGATTCATTTATATTATTCTCTTTATATTTCAGAGAGATTGCTTGTGTATTTAAATCATACTGAACTGACTGAACTCATTCACACCCCAGTTCCCTACCGTCATTCATTTCTTTGTAAGTTTTTCTTCTCAAACCCAACCTTAATTCTGCTCTCACTCATTTGGAATTCTCTCATCTCTCTTCAACACTATTGGAAAGTTGAAGCGTAATAAAATGGTGTTGATTTTCTCATTTAAATACAAAGTTGACGTGTAGTATAAGCTGTTATAATACCAATTCTATGATTCAAGCATAAATACATAGAACAAGAAAATCTTTAATAAAAAGACTACGCCAAATAGTTTCTCCTTTCAAATCAATTTATTACGCCACCATTTCGGAGTTTTATTCAGCGAAACAAAAGAATTTCTTTCAATGAGTTTACAAACGGCTATTATCTGAATAATATGGAAAAATTAACTTGAAAGTGAGCATGAAATTCTTAATTTATTGCACTTGAAATTGAAACCTAGTAAACAAATTACATGTGAATGCTCCTTAGTAAAGCAATATTGCACGTCATGTTAATCATTCGTTCATCCCAGCATCTTAGCATAAACACATTATTCAGCAACTGTTTTAGTTATTGTCTACCAACGTATTGTTAGTTTATAAAGTGTCCATTCACTTTCTATTAAAGGGATAGCATTTATCATTATGCATTCTATCACTAACGCATACATTCCATCCAATTCAAAATAAAAGTGTCAAATAACATGAAAGAGCAATTAATGACAAAACATCTAGAATTTGATTCCATTACAATTGAGAAATCTTTCACTTTTCTTTACTTCAAAATATCGAATTGTTGTCCAACACAAAAAAGACAGCAAATTTGTAATAACATGAAATAAAATTGACCTTGATAGATTTTTCGCAGGCAACATTATTTTAGGATTTTCTGTTTTGTGTCGAATGATAAGGCAAACTGTATAGACAAACATACTTGGTATTTGGTTATTTCGAGATAGAAAACCTAAGTTACTTTGAAAGAACTTCCACCCACACCCACGTGCAGTCTTTCTCGTTTCATTT
>JAQFXM010000285.1:0-57509 GCA_034693345.1 Entomobrya multifasciata
AGTTGAAGGCTCGAAAGAGCGTCGTCATAGTCTTGTGAAAGGAATTTCACGCGTTTGCCAAGAATGTTTTGGACTGCTCTCCACTGAATCCTCTCAATAGCCTCGGACTGGGCGAGGGTAAGACCAGAGCTCCAGACTGGAGATCCATATTCCAGTATAGGGATAATGGAGGACTTGAAGGGTAATGTTAACTCTTGCTTGCCAAAGCCTAAATGTCTGAGGGATCTTATTATCCATAATCGGGTTGACGCCTTGTTAACTATGAAGTTGACATGGTCATCCCATGTGAGATTTTCATTGAAAATTATTCCCAGAAGTCTACAGGAAGCTACTTTTTCAACGGGAGAATTGTTCAGTAGAAATTGCCAACTTGCACTTGATTTTGATCGTGTAAAGTCTACAATTATGACTTGAGTTTTTCAGCATTTAGTTTCATTTTGATATTATTGGCAGCTAATGGAGCTTCATGTAACACCATGGAAGTGATAAGATTTTCTGGGTCGGATTCAATTGTTGCCGTTGTAGCATCATCTACAAACCCAAATACTTCGAGTCGGGTAGATGATAATTGTTGTAGTCGTTGGAGGAAAGGGTCAAACACCAAGATGAAGGTCAATGGAGCATTCAGAGTTCCTTGTGCTAATCCACGTTTCATGGGCAAAAAAGATGACATCAATTTGCCAATACGTACGCAATTAACTCTATTGCTGAGAAAACTTGTCACCCAATTGATCACGTACCCATTAACATCCATTTCAATTAGTCTGCTGATGATGAGGTTGTGATCAACCATATCGAATGCTTTTTGGCAATCGAGCAGGGTCAGAATTGCAGGAAAAGATTTCTTGTCTAGTGATTTCAATAAGAAGTCAAGCATTCGAATAAGGTAGTGGGTAGTTGATCTTTTTGGAAGAACTCCAAACTGTAATTTGGACAAATATGGAGTAATTGTCATCATCAACTCTCTGTGTATAAAGTATTCAGCTATTTTGGCAATGTTGCTTGTGACGGCTATTGGACGGAGGTCATTCATTGACTTTATAGGTTGCACTTTTGGTATGACCGCAATGTAACCTTGTTTCCAAGAATCAGGAACACATCCGGATTCGAAAGAAGAGTTGATAATATGACTTATCACGTAGCACAGTTCGATAGCACAATCACGTAAAATAGCAGAGGGAATCGACTGAGGGGAGGTGCTTTTATTTGCATTCAGTTTTTTGAGGCGGAGACATACATTTTCCATTGTGATGACTGGTGAACTTTGTGCAGATGGGAGAAAACTGGCAAGATTTTTACCAGTGTCAGTCAGTCAGTGAGGAGTGTCAGTGAGGAGTGTCAGTGTCAGCAATAGATGAAAAGTGGGAGTTTATTTCATTAGCAATTTGCAGATCAGTTTTACTTTCAAATCCTTCAATTAGCCTTGCTTGGCTAAGAATTGATTTTGAAGAGGAGTGTAAAAGTTTTTGGATACACTTATACCACTTGCGATCACCAATCTCTCCCAAGTGTGTTGACATATTGCTACGAAATTGTAGTTTAGCTGATTTAATTATTTTGCGCAATTTTCTTTCTTCACACTTCCACCTCGAATCTCTCATTGCGAATAACTTATGTTTCTTCAAGATGCTTTTGCGAATTTCATCAGTAATCCAAGGTTTGTCGTTGTTATACACAACTTTTTCTTGGATTGGAAAGCAATCGTTTATATAATTGTGCATAATTTTGTGGAAAATTATGTCCTTGATATTTGCACTCGATGCATTTAGCACATCTTCCCAAGTCTCATGTTTTAAAGATGCACAAATACTTAGATATCCACTGGTCGTAAGTGGGCGGTGGAGAATTGTTGTTTTGGCTCTAATTGTAGATTTAGTTACTTCTTTTGGTTGAAAGAGAATCGCCAGGTGATGACTTTTCCCAAGGGGAGCGAGGCGTTGTGGCTTATTGAAATAATTGTGGAGGTCAGTCATGATGAGATCTAACGTGGCGGTTTCTTCATTGCCATTTATGTATGTGGGAAATTTCACAACTTGCTTCATTTTGTACAGATTACAAAGGCTTATGTGGTTCCACCGATTAAAATCACCTACAATAGTTAGGCCAGCCCCAGGGTATTTCTCTTTGAGATGATCAATTTTTTGGCATAAAAAATTGAACAGACATTTCCCAGTTTCGGGTTTCGGGTTTAGATGTGGTGAGAGCTGACTCGACGTTTAGAAAAATCCAAATTGCTAAAAAAGCTATAAAAGTTATAAAATTGAAAAAGAATCAGATCGATGATTTGAAGAAGTAGGCTTGAAACAACAAATTGTGAATGTGAAAGATTAAGTTACTGGTTATATGCGTAATAATTGCACAATATGGCTTAGGAGTCTTTTTGGACGCTTTTAGCATGAAAGTATATTAGTGTGTATATTTTTGGAATGATTAAATATGAGGGTAATTAAATTGCCTGATAACGGCGCGGGCGGAAATTTTAGGCATATTTAAACGAAGCCCGAGGAATGAAAATTTGAGACAAGCTGAAAATTGTACTCCACATAAATAGAAAACTAGTATTTAATACTGTTAAATTCGTCCTAAGAATAAGATGGCTTGTTCCGAACAGGGGTTTGAATTTTTTATTTTGTATGTTTTATTAAACGTATGTACCTTTGCTACTGCTGCCATTTCTTTATTAAATCCAACTCTTCTTTGAACTTTATGAACAATCATAATATCAACTAAACCCGAGTCTGACATTTTTGGGCTCGGCTTATGGAGAAGCTAAAGGATGTGTCATCCATGTCATGTATGCGTCAGTCCTCCTTTTTTCGCTCCAAGCTATTTCATCTTTCACTTTCTATTCTGCCGCATGCGTGAAATGTGCGTAGATATGTACATACATATGTACACGATACGCAACAACAACAAGCACTTCATAATAATGAATCATGAGAACACTCACTCAAAGATGAAACTGCATTTGATATTTTCATATGGTTCGTATTACCACCACCATACCACAGCACCACTTGCATTCCTGTCATTTTGACACTTCTCTACACACGGATATTCCGTAAAGTTTTTGCCTTGTTTGCTGGACGAATTCTCTTGCAAGTGGAAAGGTTATTTTTCATGGTTGCTTGGGGCTCCCTTCACAAAAATTTTCATGCTTTTGCGTTCCTGTCTTACTTTACAAGTTCACGAGCAAAGCAAGCCCGTAAATTGTGAATGTAATCATAGCACATTGGACATATTTATGTATCTATGAAGCATTCAGTGTTCTAAAAGCAAAGGATCATCGTTGCAGAAAGTTCCTTTTTCCGAGAAAGGTATATTTTTCCTGTTACTCTGCTTTTCTTTTCTGTACTCTGCTCTTGCTGCATGAACTGTTTGACATGAATTGTTTGTAGATCTTTATGGTAATGATGAGGGATATAATCATGTTCTCAGTTTAGAGTCCCGGTCGGTGCCTGACTGCCTATTATGAGTCGCTCTTGTGTGTAACATGATCAAAAGTGGAAGTCAGTAGACAAACAGGCACGCAGCTGGGTAGAGAACTGAGTAGTGTACAGAAAATATTGACAGGAGCAGCAGGATGAGCTTATTATGTAACAACCCTTAAATTTTTCCACTGGAGTGGCCAAACTCAATAAACATTTTATGTAATGTCAGCGAAATGACAGGAATGTTGAGCTACGGTTTCTTTCATTCTAGTTATTAGCATGATACGCAGTTTGATATTCATACCTACATAAACAATTCTTCTAATAATAACAATGTGCGTTGTATTTGATGAAAGTTTAACAAATAATAATAGTAATGATAAGGAAGATGGTATGTAGTATATGTTGAGTATATCTAAAACAAAACAATTGAGATTTCGGAGAATCAAGTCAATTTGGGAAAAACTGGAAAGTTTAATTTGAAAATGTGGTGCAAACAATGAGATGATTTCCTCTTTTAATAATACACTACTGCCTTATTGTATTAAAGATAAACTAGAAAAGTTTAAATAAATATATAACACTCCCTAAACTTTCTCTGTTTGCTTTCCGGTATGTTTACAGATCAATTGGAAGACGCCAACAGCAGTAAACTTCCTTATGTTGGAGGAAGTCCTTATCCAACTGAAGCCGAGAAAAGCCATTATCAAAATCAGCAATTCCCAACAACTCATTACACGGTCACTGCCTCGCTTTCCACTGGGACTGCTGAGCATGAGTTTCATAATCCTGGTAAGCAGCAGAGAGACGTGGAAGATGACGATGATAGTGATGGCCAAGATGGATCTTCCTTAGGCCATGATTATCAAAATGATCAGTTTCATCACTACCACGATGAGCAACATGATGGACCTAACCGAGGTAAGCAAAAATAAATATAGCAAAATATTATTTCTCTAGGCTCACATGAAAATGAAACACGCACAATTTTGGGATACAAGTCATATCTTTATGCGTAAACAGTAGATTTTGATGGGAATATTATTCTCCAGTTTAGAAAGCTTTAAAAAGATGATGATGACGATTTTTAAAGTTTTTGGTGTGTAGTTGTAAAGGTATGAAAGAGATAAGGTGAGAATTTTATGTAAAGCCTGCTGAAATGTTAGGAAATCGTGGAGATAACGATGATGTTAGTTTTAAGCAAAGGGTGCGTCGTGAATCCAGCAGCAAGTTATAAAGCCTCCAACATATCGTTCCAGAGAAGGAAAACCCATAATGGACTTATCTATTGGTATACATTAGGCATGCAAAGATTAAATCTTTATTTTGTAGTTTTCGTGAAAACGCATCAAAACTGTACTGTTGCACGTTTACACGCGTGTATTAAAGAAAAAATCAACATTTCCAAAAAAAAGTGGCGAACAGCAATTCATATGTGATAATGCCGAAACAAGACACGCAGCAAATCCAAACCCATCCCATTGTTTTTAAAAGAAAAAGATGAGGAATGAGATGTTTGAACAAGAGATGACTGGAAAGGATTTACTTAATGGTTAAAATATGCATACGCACATAAATAAATCCTTTTCTTCAGTGTACAACAGATCATTGGGGAAAAAGTTGAAAGTTTGGCTCAGCAAAGAGCATATAATATGTTTCCTGTTTACAAACTCACTAACTTTGTGCGTGAGTTCGTAGTTTTCGTCGTTTGTGTCACAGAAAGTTAGGAAAATACTAAAAGTACTTTCAAACGATGCTCTCAATAATAAAGCCGATATTTTTGGGAAGCGAAGAGTTTTGTAAATGTAAATCGCATAATGTTGAAATAAAGCTTATCATTTCAATTTACTTGAACCGTTTCTCCAGTTTAGTCGCTTCTAAATCCAGAATACTGAAGTATCATTTTAAAAATAATGTGGTTTTGTTATGATGATAAACACACCGTTTCATATCTTAACCGAGCAATACAAGATATTTCATTAGTATTAATTCAATAGTTTTATGAACAACAAGGAACATTTCCTCTTGTAATGACAAATTTTTTGGAATACGCACAAACCGGCACACGTGTTTAAAATGTTAAGCTAGTTAAAAGATTGTCAGTGAAGCCGCAAAAGGGAGATAGGAGAATAGCAAGGAAGATGATTAATAAATCAGTGTTACCGTCATAAATTTTGTCACAATAAATCTCGAAAATGTTACCATCTTTGGTAGATTCACATTCACACTCTTGTCATCTTTGAGGTAGCTTATTAGTAGTCCAAAGGGAGAAACTGAGAACTTCATCGTTTTCTTCTTGAAATTTCATAAATCCCTTCCCCTTTTGTCATACTTAAGCAGTTTTACAGACTGAAAAGTTGCATTATTACTTTTGATGCACATTATTAACAAACAAGCTTTTGTGCATAGCATTCAAATTTCTTATCTCTCTTATTCTACAATATTTTAAAACAAAACGGGGAATTTTATGTACAAAGTCAAAAGTTTCCCATCTCTACCGTTTTGTGCATTATTTGAACAGACCAAAAATAGAAAAACTAGCAGCATTTAATTTTAGTCTTTTCAGACTTATTAGTCAAATGATAATGAGGGTGACTGACTGCATGGCTTCTGCTAGAGAACGTCGGATCAGCACAATAAACACTTGCATAAGATTGATGAAAAAGTAGCACCTTCTTCTCTGTTGCTCTTCCACCAAATGTGTTAAGACAGCCAGCAGGAGACCTTCGTAAAGGGTCTTCTTCTCCAGTATCCCTCATGCATATTAACAACGACAAATGAATATGAATAATTATAACCTTGTTTTGGAAACTTGTTATTCATTGTGCATCTCATCATCTCTTTACATTGCTTGCGCGTCTTACTGAATACAACAAGAAGAATATCTACGCATGGTCTACAGACCATCGACCTACCACCACCGCTACCATTCTTACAGTGACATTGATCCATTTCTTTTTCAGCTTGTTAGTTAAAATAATTAGGCTAACCGATACATCTTCATCTAGTTTCTTTCACACAAGTGTAGAATCTGTCATGAATTATCATAAAGACAGCCCTGATTGTGAATATGCGAGTGATGTATTGTTAGGAAAAGAAGGAAATCAAGACGAACATCGTCAGACCGTCATGTCTTGTAGTTACATAGTCACATGTGCACAGAGTTCTCATTCTGAATAGAAACGACGCAGTTAATTAACTGACTGTTGTAGTGTGTCTGCGTATAACAATGAAAGCCATGCGAAGAGCAAAAGAGGACGTGATTGTCCCGTTGAATGACTACATAATATTCTCCCATTCCAAATGATCTTCACGTAACTTTTTTTGTGAATGCCAAGATTTCCTTACAAGAAAGACGAATGTATGCACTGCGCTGCGTAAGAATCTACGACCATAATAAACCAAATTGCTACTTTTGACTATGTGCAATTCATCCATTTATTGAATGAGACAAGTCCCTTTAGAGCAGCATTGAGAGTTGTCAAAATCCTTATTTGTCCATATTTACACTTCGTTTTTCTTATAATATTTTATATAATTAGCTGTCGTTATGCGCAAGGGGCTCTTGCATGAATTCCACTAACATGGATCAGTACGAAAGTACATGATGCAGCTAAAATGTGTTATTCTGCTACAAATCTTTTAAGACTATTCATCAGTCATGTAATATTGAACTAAATTGAATATTTCAAATTCAAAAAATCTAATTTCGTTTTTATGAATGCCATATTCGTGTCGTCTCATAGTAAGATAATTAGTATTACTGAGCATTTTTAGAAATCTTAAGTACCATACCATCTTATCCATCCTTGGAAAATCCATTTGAGTTGGGAAACGAATGCTAAATCTACTAAATTTTTATTGGCCATGACTTTTAACTGTAAACTCATGTTTGGTGTATGCATTAAATGAATATTTTCTTAAGATGAAGCATAAAAGTGGTCATAAAACCTGTCTACTTTTTTACTCACCCTCTGCCAATTATTACTACACACAACCATTTGCATTTGAAGCAAACTTAGTTTACATTTTGAAATGTAGAAAATCCCTTACAAACAGATAAGATAACAAAAAGTGATGTTTCGTTCACGCTGTAAAATGTGTGGAAAAATTAATGTAGAATGTTAAATTTCTTGACATTTTGATTAAATTGTGAAAATAACAAAGGTTAAGTTGGGTAATAAATACAAAAAGAAAGTAAAAAGAAGTGCAACCACTGCAAAAACAAGTCTTAATTCTCTCTTTTTACGGACGTTTTAAAATGCAAAAAGACTGTTTGCATTTTACACGATAAGCTTGCAAAACGAAAGTGAAACGATGCATAAAGCAAGATATTTCACGGAACACCACCACCAACCAACATGACAGAGTTTGCCATCAACACGTTTCTTGCGAATGTAGAAAAGAATGAAAGCGGGTATTAATGATTTTTTTCTCCTAAAAAGAAAAAAAAGAATATAAGGAGGGCTCAGAAAGTTTTCTGAAAATTTGCCAAGTGCAAATATATTTTAACCAAAAAGCATTCCACACTAAAAAAAAGTTTCAAACAACAAAGCCAGCGACAGAAGAGGCAGGCAGGCTAGCAGATGAGTACAAAAAGTCAAAATCCCTTGTTCTTATGTTTGCCTTTGTAGCTTGTATTTAGCTCTCTCCCTTGATTTCCACACTTAAGTAAACTGAAATAATCATGAGACAGAAGCAGAAGGAAAAAATGAGTGTGTATTTTTTTTCTTTTGGCTAGAGTGAGAAAAAGTGAACAGAGTAAAAAAATAAGACGGGAAAAGATGTATGTTCTTGTGTAAAGTGCATGTCAAGGATGCTAAAAGGATAGAGTGAAGCAGTAACATCAGAAAATATCCTTTTTGGTGTTTTAATGCAATTCTTCATCATCTTCAGCAGTACAAAAGCGGGCACAAATGAGTTATAGCAGTACCTATACAACACACACATTCATCGTATTACCCGCGAACGCCTGCATTTAACCATCTGGAAAGTAAAGAAAAAAGGAACGACATTTTATAACGAAGGAAGAAGCGACGATGAGCAAAAATGAAGTAAAACTTGTACTCGCGGATGCTATAAGGAATAAGGATGCTGAGTCCTGAATGAGTACAAAGCTTAAATATTATGTAAGTAGAAGTGCACAAGAAAGGATTTCCTCTTCAGCGTATTTTTTTTTTGTGTGCGATGACTTGACTTGACTTAACTACTGGATAGGAAGGAGTTGGAAGAAAATGAAGAAAAAACGAAGGCGATGACTTTTTGCCCCTCTAAATCCTTTGACACTGATATTTTGACAGCGGTTAATGTCCTTAAGCCTCATAAATGAGAAAACTTGAGCCCTCATGCACGAGGAAAAAACGCACACAGACATCTAAATGTAAACTCAGCTCAGCTGAACATCTTTTCAAAATTTATGGGAGAGAAAATACTATTATAATGCATCCTGCATAAAAATTCTTCCAAAACTTAAAGTATCTAAATGACTGAACAAAGAGACGAGGGACTGGGACTGTACTATGTACACAAAATATTTTCGTCTTTACTTTTTTAAAGGATCAAACAAAGTAAATTTTATGTGTGTGTGTTGTTAATATAATCCATTGCAATAAAGGGTTGAGACAAGTAGAAAAAAAATGTTGATGAGACATGAGATGGATGACAGGAAAAAGTACATAAAATGCAAAGCATCAAATGTAACAAGTGATAGTATGTAGTGTGTACTATCGGTTTAGTTTGAAGAACCCGGAGGGCTACATTTTTATGTCATGTTTTCCCAAAGTAGCCTCTTGTCAACACCCATCATCATCATAACTGTTATATGTTCTCATAATAATCACATCATAATATCTATCGAAGAAACTTAAGAAGAAAAAAGAGATGTTGTAAAAAATGTATATTATTACGGGGAACGACGACACACATTCCTCTTTTGATCATGTGTGAAGAGCAAACATAATAACAATTTTCTTTAGAAGACAAGTCAGTTCAGTCGTTACGTTATCATAATCATCATGACATTACGATACGATGTCCATGTCGAGATAAAAAGGCATTCATAAAACATTTTTGAGGAATGTTTTATGTCCGCAGTTTTTGTCACTTTTATAGTACAACTCTCTACTCTTTTGTTCTTCGCATGCAATAACCCTCATATATATACATACACGTAGTAAACAGAGTGTCCACAAGTAAATGCGCAATCCATCCATCAACTTTCATAATATTACCGTATCGTAATAATAGAATGGCAGAGAAAATGAATGGATGGATGCTGCTGCTACCGCTGACGCTGGTGATTTTTTGACACTTTTTCTGACATAAAATGAATTGCCTTGTTTTTTATTTGTGCTCTACACTGAACTCCTATTTACTCAGCTTTTTTGGTGTGTTCCTTTCTTGTCTTTTGAGCTTCGCTTTTACTGCTGATGTAACTTACACACTCATACGTAACTTGTACAAGCACAGACTACTTGGTTGTGGTTTCTGCCCAACCGTGTCAATACTCATTTCCTTGGCTGTCGTCATAAATGAATATGCCGTTCAGTTATGCCTGTTTTGTCTGTCGAACACTTGCCCTATCTGGATTTATGTAAGTCTCTGAACAACTCTTGCAATTTACAACCTTACGTGTTTTTTGCCGATTATCATTCATTTTCCTAAAACATACACTTACACAACAAGTAATAAAATATCGTGTACAAAGCCAGACAACAATTTTTTATTTTGGTTAAAAAATCTCAAGATTTTTTCCTCCACACACGGGTGAATAAATTTTGTGCTTGTCAAAAAATTTCCTTCTTGTTATTTTTGTGTACTCACTCACACCACACTTACATTGATATTCACCTTCACAATTTTAATACATTTTTTCCTAAAGCGCTGAGTGTATTGGTTTTCCGGGAGAGATGTTCTCAGCTTAAAATTGTTCTTGTCATTTTTAGGTGCGTGTGGTTTTCGCTTGATAAGCTATAAGAAAAAAGAGTTCATGATGTGAGTGTGAGCGGTGCAGTGCACCGTGTACTTACGTACATTACATCATATTACCTTTCCATTGAAATAAATTGCAGTGTGGAAAGCATTAGTGAGGCAATGAAGCAAGGAAGGTGTGGAGTAAGCCAAGTTAAGTCAAGTCACTCTTTTTCATCATCATCAAAGCACATACATAAGTTATATAGTCTTAGTAGAAGTTTGTTAGTTAGGTATAAGCTTGTTGTGTTATCCCACTGTGTGCCAGCTCACCGAAACACGGCAAAAAGAAATTCGTTCTTGTCTCCGCTGGAAAATTGCAAGACTTTCTTGTGTACTCAGCTCGACTTTTTTCATGTCATCATCATTGCCTTCTTCATCATCAGCAACGATGTAGAAAACAGAAAAGCTAAATAGTACAAAAAAGGGTTTTGAGAATATATACACACGTGTGTGTATGTTCTTTAAATACAAACCATGAGTGAATTTAGCCATGTAAATAAGAATAAAATGAATGTGTGTTGTGAATATGTATGTACATGTATTTAGAGGAAGTTGACGAGTAACTGCTGGAGAGCGAGGAAAAGAGTTGAGCTGTGAAGTAAGTTATTTGGTTCATTCCACCAGACAGGCAGGGAGAAGCAAGTGAGTAGGAGAGAAACAGAAGCATGACAGAACAAGACATTTTGACACGTCGCCAATTTCTTGCGCACTCCATTACAACCATGTCAAGAGTCTTTCAGCCTTAATCTCACTCACTCACTTTGCTCACACTCACACACACAGATATTCAGCAAAACCGCAAAATGTGATGTGAAAATAAGAAAGCGACAAGAACAAGAAAAAGAGCGAGAACTCATTATAGTCTATGCAGAATGGCCTCACTTTATAACTTTCTCTCACATTCACCTTACATTGCCCCTATTTGTGTGTTTTTTGCTTATCTCCACTCTTAATTTTTTTGTCAAAAATTATCTTTAAAATCTAGCTGACTTCGAAATCACACAAAGCTATTTTTCCACGTGAAACAATGATTCCTACCCATATAAAAAGAGAAACAGAAACACTATGAGAGAATCAAGTCTGTATCTCTTTTCTGATTATGAAATATCCTTCCCCGGGGCTATTCTAAAGCATCATGTACAAAATACACTCGTATTGTTATTTTTTCGTTGTTGAAACACACCAGACACGAAAACAATACCAACACTACTATGGAACTCCTTTACTTTCCTCGCTCTTAGCTTCTCTCTCTCTCTCTCCATTTTTGCTCTTTGTGGCCAATGCCTATGTCTTGTTTTATCAATTTCCCAAAAGGCTTATCCATATCCGGCACAACAGCAAGTAAAACATTTCTCAGGTAGCAATATTATTAAACCGTTTCGTGTCTCTAGAATGCTGCGCATTATACCTACCTAAATACTCACATATCATAATACAAAAGATTACATTTAATGTTGCATCATTTCATTTCTTTCGAAAAAGAGAAAGTCGTCTGGTGACTCGGCTAAGTGAGAATTTTCCCTTTTGTTGTCCTTTTCCTACTTTCACTTTAGCTGCCTATGTTTCGGGGTCTTGTGACTATCGTGTATCATAGCGTTATGTAGTATGGGATAATGTTACACACACGTGCGAAACAACAAAAACCTGTAACTTGAGCTTCTTGCTAGGACAAAAATCGTGAAAAATAAGGTAGAAGTTGAAGTAAATACCGTTCCAGTTCAAAGTGATCTATATTATGGAATGAACTACACATGAAAACCTGTGGGTACTCAAATTCAAGCGGCTACTGTTGCAAGAAAATACGTGACATCTATCTAGCATTGCTCGAAAGTCCGTGTTTGAGTCAAATGAGATTTAAAAGGGATAGAAAAAGCAAAATAATGAGATAAAAGATACAAAGATACTCTTCTATATTATCTTTTTAGGTACATAAATGTACATTTAATATTGTCCCGTGAGTATGATTTTTTTCACCATTTTCAATTCCAAACAATCCATTTTCATAGGAAATGTGAGAACTGTGAATTGACACCAGTTTGGATTCTCGCCAAAGTGGTATAAGAGAGGTGCCCACAAGGAGGGCGTTCCTTCCTCGCGCTAACTGACGTACTTATTTTCCAACTTAGTCCAAAGTAAAAAATATTGTCGTAGGACGCTAATGTCCGTAGTTTATAGTAGTCATTGTAACAGTAGGAAATGCAACGCAATTTTGTTATTTGTAATTTTACAAGGTAAAATCACTCAAACCGAGTTTTCGTTTGAGCACGCACTCTCAAAAATCGTTACTTCTGTCGTCTATTTTATGTCAATGTCTTTCTATGAAATAAAGTTAATTGTTGATGAAAATTGTAACTGTCAATCTAGTAAACTTACTTCAATACCTAAACTCACATAAACAGACACATAAACACAAAAAAAGAAAAGTCTAGTCTGGTCGTAGTGGAAGTAATCCTAACCTAAGCTAAAAAAGAATTAAGATTTTGGATTAATACGTATCGTATTTTGTGGTGTCAACGTTGGACATCAATTAATGTTAATTACCCCAGCGGTTTACAACAAATATATCATCAGGGAATCGGTATTTGTCAACAGCTCATGTATGTATGCATTGCATAACTGTATGCCATGTGTAAATATGATTGTGAATTACAATTTTAATTAATCTTTCTCGCTTGAGCCATCCATTAAATTTTTTGCTTGTCACACTTCGGAAACTAGAGATATTTTGTCTACAAACGACCAACCAACTCGACCGAGCAAAGTGTAAATCAAACTGGTTATATAAACGAGCAAACACTGAGCCCACACCACACGCCCCCTCTGTTTTTCCCTTTCGTTTGTTCAAATAGAAAGCTTTACTGAAGCATCTGGAAGGTTTTTGTGAATTGCACAAGGTTCCATTTCCATTTTAATTACCAGTCACATGCATATTTGCCCATGTTCCAATAAATCCATGCACAAAAACTCAAATACCGCTACGACCGACCACCACCACCGGACGAGATTACTGTTGTGTTGCTTTCTATGTATCAAGTTAACTAACTTATACTATCTAACACGCTTTCCTGATTACTACAAGTGATCACATTGTAATCCTCAGTGCATTTTCATCTGCTGCACTTTTCTCAGTATGTTTACTTATTTGCATAACCCTTTCCAAAATATCGTATGAATTTCTAGTAGAAACATGAGATGAGGTGGTGGTACTCACTTCATCCCAGCCCGCATTTATTTACACAGCTAATTTTACTCTCACTATGAATTCATATATGTTTAATCCTCCTCATGTCCTGTGCTTTTGTTACCCTCGTGTGTGTGTATTGTTGCTGTAATGCAAGTGCAGAGGAAATGAAGGATTTTGATTGAAAGTTGAGCCAAGCCGGTTTTCATTGCAATATGTAGCCTCTACCAATTAAAATGGATACGAATACGAACAAAAAAAGAAAGCAGCTTTACTAAATTTATAAAACATACAAGATCACTTTCTTTTGAATACCTTTTATCCAAAAAAGGGTATTAAAAGTAACACCAGGGAATCTGGTAAAAATGATTACGCAAATATAACACATAAAGTACTCCTGCTGTTTTTCCTCAACATTTCATACCATATTGAAAATTATTTGTGCACTTTGTATGCATATGTATGGGTGCATTGCACTTACATAAATGAAATATAAACTTTTCCCACTTCACACATTTTACTAGACTCTATACACGATTGCCATCATATCATCGTATAAAATATGCTTGTGCCACAATTGCACTCTAGCTGTTACCCATTCCATGCATGCACCTTGCTGCCCTGCCGCTGGTGGTTTATAAAGTCGCTCGTCGATAAAAAATATTGTTTGCATTCCATATTTGGTGAAAATGGTTTTTCTCCTCCTGTTTTTCTCTCCCTCGCGCCTCTCCGTAAATCTGGACGTTTGTTGAATGTATAATTTTGCAATGAAATTTATTCTGGTGATAATCCGTGGGAGGGCAAATGGAATAACACATAGGTATAATATATTTTCACTGGGCAAGAAGGGATAGCTTTGGAACAACACAGTAGTAAATCCTCCATCGGTCGGTGTAATTTTTTACCGAATAAAAAGTGTAAGCTACAAAGCATCACTGCTGCTGCTGTATGTGGTGTGGTGGTGGAGGAAGGTAACAGAAAACAGCAAGAAGCAACCCCGACGGGTGGCATCACTTTCATTGTGCCTCCACCACCATCGCCGCCGTTTGATACTGCTGAGCTATTGGATTTTTTGTATTTTTGGGCTCCTGTGCTCCTCAGCCTGAGCCGGCAACCAAAAAATGACTTGAACGCCAACTTCCTTTATAACTCCAACTCCACGTTCTACAGATTATGCATGGTAATTTTATTTGCCTAACTCACTTTACACTATTATTCCTCTTCTTATTTTATATTTTATGTGGATGCATATGTGTGAGTGTGTACTTATAATGGGGCCTTCCTGAACAAAATAAAAGAAAGGAATTCCCATGCTGAGAAAGTCTCAACTGCTTCACTGCTCACAACAACAACTCTTTGCCTTTTCGTCTCGCCTGTTTTGTTTGTTATAGAATAGTTCATTCATACTAACAAGACTTACAAAATAGCAGTAAGTAACACAGTACAACACAGCTACTAATTTTAATCTGTTTATGAAACAGCAACTTATTGTACATGCATACTTGTCCATTTGATGTAAGCATGTTTAAATAATATATTATGTTGGCCTCATAAGGCAACTTTCATCTTGACTTTTTGGATATATTCAATTTAAAGGCATACTGTTTTACATTTTTACATAAGAGTCCAGAATTCTCTTGTGGTCTCTAGTAAGAGCGATGAGTTGAGTTGTGTAACGCTCAAGTCAAATTCACTTATTCATTCGCAACAAAACATGACATAGTCTAGTCTCCACTTGACGTGTTTTCATCCACTACTCGTCTCATTTCAAGTGGTGGCGTTGGGTACAAATAGTACAACGATATATTGTAGAAAGTAGCAGCGTACTCCCGTGCGTAGGCTGTCGTCGAGACCGAAGCGTTCTGCATCCTTTCCCTGTGAAAACAATGCTGGCTTATTATTTTAGAAAATTGTATGCAAAATGAAAATGCGTGTATGTACTGCCTACTTCATGAAGAAACATGCGTACATACACACTTGTAATCTTGTTTACTATTCCCCGAACACCTATTCTATTTATACTACATATTTTTATTTGTACATTGCTCGTAAAAGTACAACACAAAACAAAAAAAAACTTACACTTCCGGGCGAATTTTTCATGAAAACGGGTAAAAAGTAGTGGTGTTATTATTACCATAAACGATTAAAATTTATTCTGTAGTTTTTATATTTAAATTATCAAAATAAATAATGCATAACAAAACGTGTAATTCAAGTAGTGCACCGAAAAAAACATTTTTACATAATACATTTTCTTGAAATATAAATGCAAAAAGTGCACAACATTTTGAATAGAAGAAACTACAAACAAAAAAAGAGATAACAATATAAATGCAGGAAGACAGTAATTGACAAAGAATTTTATTTTCTGGGAAATATAATGATATACAGCCAAAATGCAGGCATGCACTCTGCATTCAATTTGTATTCTACTGCTTTTTCCATTTTCACAGAAAAAGATAAGATATTGAGCAACTAAACACTTGTACATCTGCTATTACACTTTCAGTAAATTGTCGTTATTCTGGCAAAAATAAAATGCATAAATACACAACAGACAAAAGAACTATTACTTGTGTATGGTTGCATAATGTATAGAAATTTATATGTGTGGGTGGATCTTTTTGTTTGCATGCTTGTATGTATACAGATGAAAACACTTTTTATGTATGATTTTAGAAGTAAGCTATAGAAGAAAGTGTACTCATGTCGTCCCCCAGCCAGCCGATCCCTTACTTTCGTCCCCGACAGGATATGCTGAAAAATGTCATATCTTCCCAAGAGATCTTACTGCTCATGAGAAAACAAAAAAGTGAAAGTAGATTTTTGCCTGTTTTTATCTATGAGTAGGATAATATTACTGGAAGAGTTTAGCAAGCATACAATCGCAGAGTTCTTTGTGAATGAAGGATTTACAGCTTGTCATCCTATGAAACATGAAGACAGAAACCAAAACCAAATACAGAGTTTTGTTTGTGTATTTTTAGTCAAAATAGAGAAATAATAGTAAAAATGATGTATTTTACATTATTTGGTGGCGTAGTTGGAGTTCATTGCCATAATGCACGGCAATCAACAATAATGCCACATACCATTTTTATTTTTCGATTTTCTTCCTGTTTTCACTAAACAATCTACATTCTTTAGTTGTTTCTTTCGTGAGCATATACATTATGTGTGTTTTTGGCATGGAATTCGCCAAACCATGTATACTAGAGGATAACAATATCCATACATGTATCAGTTGAGTCAAGAGTTTGTCTCTGGTGAGGCTTGTCATGTGCATGCTTGCATATAATATTGTCAACGACTGGTATTCCTCAGTGAACCGAAAAAAGAGTGCGTGAGTAGAGTAGACATATACATACACTAACATGCATGTTTTTTGGTTGGATGAAGAAAGATGGTCACGATAATGATTAAGATGCAGATGCAGAATGTTTTTTTTGTTTGGGGAAAATCCATTCTTTCAGAAAGCAATTCCAATGCAGATGTGAACAAAAATGCATTTTATTCTTTACGTTCTTTGCACACACCACGCCACCACCAGCAGTTGAAGTACACACGAAAAAAACACTAGATTTCCATTTTCTCTCAAGAGCACACAAATAATATGGAAAATAGAAAAATCGACAAACGGAGAAATGGAATACTTACACACGTATGTTTTCTTCTCTTTTTGTTTGTGTAAACTTGTAAGAGGAGAGAGGAGGATGATGCAGTGCATTTTATTAAATGCAGCAGCGAATCAGTGTCTCTGGGGATTTTCAAAAAAGCTTCAGTTTTCAGCTTCTTTCCATCATTTCCCTGCATGCAATGTTATATCATGTGTACCTGCCTTGCCTCCTCGCCTGCTGTCTATCCATACCATGCAGCATTTTGCATTTCGTCTGTCTGCTGACATGAGAGAAAAGAGAGTGCATTATTATGATGATGGCTGGAGCTGGATGCTGAGTCGACTTGAAGTAAATTGTGAGATTCCACCTTATTCCTTTAACCAAACAAGCAAGTATATAGTGACGGTGATGATGATGATCATGAGAGACTTGACTGGTATAAATGAAAAACGAAGATATTATCTGTTGAGAAAATGGGGAAGTGAAATCTTCTCTCAGACACTCCATCCACCTCACTTTTCTTGTTGGGTGGATTGCTGAAAATACAAGCACATTCGTGTGTGTATAAAATACTTTACTTACTATTCCATTGCACTGATCATAGTTGTTTATGCGTTGCTGATGCCAGAAGATTTTTGTTTTTTTTCTTGTATCCTTCCCACTTTTCACCCTGACTTACATAGTTTATTGCTAAAGGGAGAAAGTAAAATAGCTCAACCGAATTGTCGGAAAACCTTGGGAAATGGTATAGTATTGCAATGCTATATGTGTAGTGAGTGTAGTTGCATTATATTATATTTTAGAAGCGAAGGTTTTTTTAAATTCAACTTGAAATTCTGGTTGTTGGGTGGCCCACAACGCTATATAATAAAATTGTAGACTACCTTGGTTGATGTTGATATTATGCTGTATCTAGTGTAGAGATGGGACAGGATGATGATCTAAACTGAATCTGAATGCGGAGATGATGATACGATGGAGGATTATTGTGATGGATATGAATTTAGTATGGGAAACCCAAAAAAGTTGTGAAAGTTCATATATTTTAAAATGTCAGTCAGTCCATGCAGGAAGTATACAGTGTTTTGTAGTGATTCTCAGGTTTCTTTTTTGAAAATGGGGTGGTGGTAATAAGATGGGTGATGAAAACATGAATTTCATATTAAGTATTTGAATAACAAAATTATGTAAGATGATATTATGCAATGCAGTGACATAAGTAATATGAACTGCAGTTTTTGTGTTCATTCCCTTCACTGGAAATGCTGAAAGATTTAAAATGACATTAGCATTTTATGCAAAAAGTCAGTATGCTTTTAAAAATACAGATACTCCACTCTCTCAAATAATATGCGCATCTCAAACAACACAAAACAGTATTTTCTCATTTTTCTAAACGGAAAAGTAAAAACTGAGTGATCTCCCTTTGGAGACAAGTTTTTTTTCAAAAGTTGTAAATAAAATGCGTTGTTCTGTTTATATCACCACGCTCATCATTTTCACTTTAAATTTTTGTAAAAACTTGTTAAAAGGATAAAAGTTGAATTTCCACTGGATTCATTCGCAGTCACCCAGTCAGTTCCGCTTTGAATTGGAGGAAGTGCACATCTTTTTTTGCTTAAAAACTTACCTTTCCCCCACTTGCATACATCCATCTATCTTTGTAGTGAAACGATGAGCGTATCAAGGGAATTCTCAGAAAGAAAAGTTGTATTTTTCCCTTTTGATAATATAAACACTATTAAACTTAATCCTCCCTTTTCCAACTGCAATACTCTTTTTTTGTTGTGTGTAAGGTGTGTGTACTGTTTTCCCGTATCAGTTTTTATTTATTGCTTTTTTACCGGGTGGAGACAAGCCGAAAAAGTGTCCTGTTGCATTTATTGCGTTTCTTGTCGTATTTCAAAAGGATTTTTACACCCCTTTGGAAAGAAATCATGGGAAAGTGTAAATAGGAACGAATGTGCGTTAAATATAAGCATCAAATAGTTAATACCATGTTCGTTTTCAAAGAGACTCGATAAAGCAATAATTTGATTTGGGTGGTGTTAAAGTCATCATCATTAAAATCACTTGGCTAACTGATGAATCACAGTATTGAATACATACAAGTTTCTCAATTGACGCAAGCAAACCCATAAAACAACCGATATTACTTGCCCTGGCGCTAACGTGTGAAAGTCTTTCATTAAGATTATGCCTGTCAATTTATCGTAAAAAAGTAGTAACTGAAACCATATAGGTCATTTCACTTAATTTTAGCTGACTAGTCAACTTGTTCTCAGATCAGCTCATTTTCCCTGACGTGGTAATATTCTCTTGCACCAAACAAATAAAAAGTAAATTTTTTGTAACAATTCCACACACAATAATACCATTCTGCTGATCAATGAAAAACCTGAATGAGCAGAGCAGTTAACATGTATTGTTTGAGAAAAGTCGTTTACCAGCAACAAACTTCTTTTTTACGGACAAATCCATACTTCTGACATGTGAATGTGCGAAGATGGAAAAAGAAGCCAACAGTTTTACTAGATATTATTGTCTTTGTTCTCTCTTCTCTCGGACACCAAGTAATTGCGTGGCATTGGCAAGAAACTCCTAAGCTCACAGCCAAACCAACAATCATGTCATTTCATTTCTCTCCGACCACACCATACACATTACACACTACCACCGTCATCATCCAGCCCAACAGAAAAGAATAAAAATAAAAAGAATTAACTTTGTTTTCATCTTCTGGCTTTCTGTGTAAGTTAGTTGCATTGCATAAAAGCAAATATCTAGCTATACCAATACAGAAAGTAAGAAGGCAAAATGAACTTCTTTCACAGTATGAATGGCAAGCAACTGGCAACGAATGGTATTGCCATCATCATCGATATTACAATTTGAGGTTGTATGACTGTGTGACCAGCGATGTCTACAAAAAAGGAGAATAATAAAAAAGAGAAAAGTTTCGGGAAGGATAGTTTTTTTACACAAAAAGTAATTCGATACCTTTATGTTTTCTACCAATTCAATAGTGTACGTCTTCTTTCCCTATTTTCAGGTTTTTTCATTATCATCGGCATCGACATCGTCACACAATCATTGCCAGTTTTTGTTCAGTCTTCTTTTTATTCCTTTTCATCATTGTCTTGTCACCCTACTCATTGTACAAAAAAATGTATTGTGCCGTCCTATATAACTATATATACTGTCATCTGAAAAGGCCATTTTTCTAGAGGGAAAGCCAATTCAAAAGGAAAGAAATCCTGTAGTATTGCTGTCAGTTTCGTTTGTCGGGTGCGTAAATGTAGGAATGTATGTTTGTATACATGGCTTTCTCTCTTTCGAAATGACAATGCTTTCAGAAAACTGACAATATTCTTGTCCAATTCACACAAAAATTATAAAAAGACTGGAAATTCTTTTGGTCCATGTTGCTATAAATTGAATATAAGAGAGAAGTGAGGGAGAAATGCAGAATCATATCTGTACTATGGCTTGTCCAGTCCAGTATTTCCTTTTGTGAGCATCCATACGCTATAGTTTGAACAATATATTTTTTTGATTTCCTTTGAATATTCTTTCCTCTATTTTTCGTTCCTTTTTTCTTTTATTGCAATTTTACAGCAAAACGACTGATTATGTGTATTCAGTATCTTGTGATGAGTTAAATCGGTTTTAGTAATCAAATTTTTTGAAGTGGCGTTGATATTTCTAAATTCATATTACTTCAGCACATCTTGTAGAAATTTCAACATTTGCATTTTGGACAACTACTTCTACTATTATGATGACGATGATTGTACTAAAATTTACTCAAAATACTTTCTACTTGGTTATTATTGCAAACAAGCCAGGTATTCTTAACTACCCCATCTCCTTCTTTCATTTCATAAGCCACTCAACTTACGTATAACGCTTAAATGCAAAATTAAAATAATTATGTTATTCTATAATATCAACTACTACAACATTCCTCCCACTATATTCACTTCGTTATCGCACATATATAGTGAGTGATTGTACGATGCTATGTGCTTTCACTCAATAAAACCCACAACTCAACACAACCTATTTCATTATCCCGTTTTTCTACCTCTCTCATCGTCGTCGACATCAAATCATCATGAGTTGGCTTATTTTGAGCATGAGGAACACCATATGCTTTTCTCGAAAAAAATGAAAGTTGCAGTGCTTGCTTATTTGCCTTGTAATACAATATGTAACTCGTTGAACGAGCATTTGGATTTGGAGTGATTCAATCAAGGGTCAACAATGCGAGAAAAAGTGTTTATTAATTTTATGCACGAGTGAAACGAATAAAACTGCCACTTCACCCTCTGAAATCATTATTGGCCAGGACGGGAGTCGAGAGCCGGGAAGTGAAATCTTTCAGTATTAGATTGCTTTTGTTTCATACATGAAAAAATATCAGTTTATTATCTGCAAGTCGATGATAAGTAACGAATCTGTGGTTGCCAATATGTCATGTATTCATAATCTATCGACCGTTTTTTATGCTATCTAAAATGTCGTTGCACACATGTGAATCAATGTCTTAAAATTGCAACATAATTGGAATTTTCATGTATTTTGTTAATATTTGTGCATTCATGCACGTGTTTATAATGTAAGTATAGCCAGTGAAGCCATCTGCCAATTTAGTAGAACGAAAATGCACACATTTTTCTCTTTGCTTCTTCCTGAAATCATTAAAATTCCAATGTTGTGTAACAATTCATCTGAAATGCATTTAATTCAACACGACACGGGAAGGAAATGATTTACGGGATAAAATGAATAACTAGAAGAGATTTTTTGTGCAGCAAAAAACCCACTAGTACACATACATACAAGTATACACTGGATTCCTCAAGTCGAGATAACAAGATTTCTGTGCACAAAATGCATTGTAGAAATAGTAATCTTACTATACCACATACATATAGTAACTTGATAACTTTCTAGGAAAAGGGTTAGAGGGTGAGCGAGAGCTAATTTTACATAATGTTATTGTGTTTGTTGATGCGTGTAAATTTCATTCTCAATCTCTCAACTCATCGAGCTCTTCAACTGAGTCAGATTAGATTCGTCATTATTAGCCAACCAGTCATGTATACAGACTTTTCTCTCTAATTGCAAGTGTTTATGCCTTAACTTTTCCCAGAAAAGCCCTGCAAGTAGAACACGTGTAAGTATTAAAAGTCTCTCTTCAACCAAACCAACTACTTTCACTTTTCATAGATTTTAGTGCTCAGTCATGCGGGTCCATCATTTATCAAAAAAGCTAGACCTTTTCCTTACCCATATTGGCTTTGAGGCTCAATACAAAATGAAGATCCTTTGGGAGAAAATAGTCGATAAAGAATAAGTTCTTTTGGAGCTACATAGAATTGCATGCAATTTCGTTCAATACTTTTGAACCTTCTGTGTAACTGTAATGGTGGGATTCCAACTGTACAACTGTGCAGACTACACAGATGAGCACTGTACTGTTTTCATAGAACTCCTTAAATCCCGCAGAGATGAGGCAATTTTTTCCCGGAGATAATCTTTACTGCTATGTAATTGTAATTGAACTTGCCATTCGATTAATTTTGTACATTCATATCAGACAAATAACGAGACATATGAATGTGCGTTTCCTTTTTTCTTATGCATCATTTATGGACTGCAGTAAAGAATAGAGAATTTATAGATCTGCAGTGAAAGGATGATGGCATTAACAAAACGAACTATTTATTTGAATGGAAAAATTGTAACGTACAATATATTATGTGGGAGTTGGTTATAGAAGGGAGACCAACTGCAGATTTCCAAGAACAATCCATAATTCCAGTCATTTTGATTTGGGACAGTTTAATATTAACCTGAAAATACTGATGAAGATGATTGAGCGATTTTTATGAAGGAACGGCAGAGAAAATATAAATGGGGAACAATACCGCATATTCGTACGCATATCGTGAGCTTGTCAGCAAACTCCTAAATCGTTCGTTCGACTGTTTTTGAGTGACATAGGAATCAGAACTACTGCAGTTGTTGTTCGATATTGAAAACTGTGTATTATGGTATGATAATCAGTCGCAAAGCAATTTCGACATGCTGTATTCAACAGCAAAAAATCCATATTTTTCAAGATTTTTATGCTTGCGTTTACAGTGCATTTGTCTGAAAAACTATTTGTTTTAAAAGAATGCTATAAGTATACTATATTGCAATGCAGCTGCTTATGTACACGTGAGCAGATTCTCCGATTTCGTTTGGCGTCTGCAGCCTTATTTACGCGTATTAATGCTCAAAATTCTCTTGATGCAACTATTATAACCGGATTTATAAAGTTTGCACAATGCAATAATAGTGCCAGTCTCTATGTGCAATGGTTATCTATACAACTGATGTCCGAAAAGCCCTAATTGTCTAATAGATTACTTAATTATACATGATAACCTACAAATTGCACTAAATGTTTAATGTTTAATCATCATAAGAACTTTAGAAATTAGTAATAATAGTATTTCATTCAAAAGGCCTTTGTTTAAAATTAGAAATAGAGCATTTAAAACAATTTTTCAATTTATTGCATTTAATATAAAACAAAGAATAGCATTTTCAGTTTTTAACACATGAATTCATGATTGAAGTAGATTTATATTATAATTGTCTGAGTACACGCTAAAATTCGTTGATTTAGACCTCCACTTTGTTTCCCTTCATTTGCATCCAACTTTCAAACATCTTTACTTAAGGCTTTCCAGGAAGCTGTGGGGTGGAATTTTGACCTTGGGCAGAAGCGGGGACATTGGCAGCTGAAGCTTGTTGCTGTTGAGGAACCTGAGCCTGTGGCTGAGACTGAGCCTGTTGTTTCTGCTGTAGTTGGGCTTGTCGCAAGTCTTGGTATCGCTTTATATATACATCCTTTTGATCTTGTGGCATCGCCTTCCAAACTTGTGCACATTGGTTGGCCAATTGGAATATTCGCCCGCGCCCATTACAACGCTTTCTGACATCCATGTAGTACAAGAGAAACGGGTTGGGGATTCGGTCTGGTCTTTTGGGTTGATAATTCTGGGCAATACGAACACGAGGCCCTAGCCTTACCTTTCGAACTGCATTGGTGGCTGGTCGTACAATGTTGGGGTTGTTGTCGTTTGAAATGGCAACCATCTTTTCCTCGAATTTTGTGGTCAAGAAATTTTAGTCAATCTTTTGTCAATGTCGATGTTCAGATGAGTCCTCTGAGGAATGATTCTGATCTGATTCCATGTTATGTTTCCTTCAACTTAGTAATTTCATTTTGAAATGGGAAAATTATAATTTGTATTTCGTCAAGCATTGATGTTTGCAAGTTTCCATGACATGTTGCCGCACAAAAAAGCACACATACTGCCACTGCTTGACAAGACTACATAAATTACTTGTGTTACAAACTACTTCAAATCAAAATGTAATGCAAAATGGTTGCACTGACCATGCAAGATCGCATTTTGATAATGGTTAGTACTGCAGTGCAGTAGTGAATCTTCCTTATAGAACAAGTCCAATCATGCTATCCATCTTTTCATCACTTTTCTTTTTTCAGTCTGGATTCTGAAATTATCATTCGACCGAATTTTTCATTTTGGTGTCCCATCTGCATCAAAATACCCAAAGGGACTCTCCCTGTCTGCAGACATTTTTTTAAACTGAAATAACCACACTGCACTGCCGATTCAATAACTTACCGCTGGTACATTATGAGAATTCCCCTGCACGTAAACTCAACATATGGGATGAATAAGAAAAACGAACATTTTGAGGTTGTAGGAACAATGAAGTCGATGAAATAAGTAGCAGCATCAACTCATCAGAATCGCTGGCTATCTTTTTCATGTAAAAACAGCAGATCTTTCAAGAAATAAGCAGCAAGCTACTTTGTATAATAAATGTAGATCTAAACTTGTACAAAGTATATATGTTAGTGTGTTTTTTTACCATGATGTTATATTAATATGCGCTTCAGAGTTGAAAAAATGGATGAGTCGAGTCAAAATGACTACTAAGGTGGTGGTGGTAGTGGTACCATTTCTCTGGATTATCGCAGAGATGAGATGATATGCATGTGAATATGTGTTTGTCTGTGTGTGTACCACTGCCTTTACATTTTTTCTCAAGAGGAAGAAAAGGAATCTACTTCCTTTTCCGTGTATAATTTTAACAAACGTGCTTACTTGGTTGCTTTTCGCATCTTACATCCATACCCCATCTTTTTCTTCCTGTGAGTGAGTGTGTGTGCCTCTCCCATTTAAACTCACTCACTGGTTTACATTCTACATTCATTTCAGGTTCGGTTTTTAAGGTTGACTTGACTGAAGTGTGTGTCAGATGCTGTTGACAGATATTGATGATGTTTTTCTGCCTGTTTTGTATAACTCTCGTCTGATGAGATGAAGAAGGAGCATCTCTAGATGCACACCACTTTTTCTATATATGTCACTCTTTTTACTTCTGTTTGTGCATTCATATATAACATACATGCATGGCTATCTACTATAATATATAAAGTACGTGTAGGGAGGGATGATAATGATGATCATAGTATCAAAAAGTGAAAATGTAGATTTTTCAAAGGGAAAGGCAGTGAAGAGGCGACCTTCCTTCCTCCTCCTTTCCTGTCTCTAACTTGCCTGAAATCCTGATATTATTTGTGAACAAGCGGGAGGCTCACCAGTCACTTTTTGTTTTGAAGAGTAGCCAACTTTTCGTTTCCGTTTGTGCAATGGTGTACCCAGCGAGAGTAGTTTGTCATCTTGGATTTTTTATTTTATTTTCATCATCATCAACATCAGCATGGGATGTGGCCTCGTTCTAAACATAATTTAATGCAAATAGCTTCTTATTAGATTAGTAGAGATACTTTAAAGGAGCGTTCTTCTGAATAATGGGATGATGATGGTCATAATGATTACATTTTAAGTATTCAAGTAAATATATAATTTGTCAATGTTTTTTGTTGCAGATAATTGCTTCCTACCAGAAAGTTGGAAGGGTCGTTGGTTCCAGTCTGGAGTGTCTTCACCTATTTTGATCGACAGCAAATCAATGGCAGAGAAGGGAACATGCTATGAGCGATCCGGGGATAAATTTCTCTTTGTGGCTTCAGAAAAGTAAGTTGAAATTTAGCATGTTTATTTACTCTATTTTGCATCTTAAAATATCTCATTATTAAAAGTAGCAAAGATGATCCTATTGTTGTAACATGCAACCTATTATCACGTACATACATACATGGAATATGCATTCTTTTAAAGCGCGTTCTTAAATTCTCAGATTTCAACAAACTTCTCTCTGAAAGAAATAATGCAAGAAAAATGAACGCGTTTTGGAGTTATCAGAGCAGTAAACATCCCACAAGTAATCACCATCCATTATTTTCATGGCCTGTCGGCACGCTTGTAAATAAATGTTTTCAAAATGAGTGTACCACGTAACGTTCTCACACACAACTCATTCCACTTTTTCTTTATTTTTTGGTTCTCCATGACTTGAGACGATACAAAAATGTTTTGTTTTCTACTCGAGAAAAAAAAATTCATGTTACTCGTTATAACCAACATAGTCATTCCTTAGTAAAGAGAGAGAGAAGTTTCAAATTTAAAGGAATGTGTCCGCCTCCCAATCTTTTAAAGAAAAAAAGAGTTAGTCTTCCTGCTGTGTATCCTGTCCACGTCAGTCAACCAGAGAGGAACAGTTATCTTTAAACAGTCATTGAAACTATGTAAAGTAGGTTGAGTTAAGTTGAGTTACAGCTTTGATTTGATTATATGTATTTTTCTCGAGCTGTTTTTAACGTTACCACAAAGAATCCACTGGTTATATTTAATGGCATGTTATTTCCAGCGTAAAAATAAATAACAAAAAATTTACGTAACAAAGTAATATGGATTTTACATACTCGGGTCTTTCTTTTTCAAGCACACAAGCCGGTAAACTAAAACCATTGTTCTTCATTGTTCCTGTCCGTCCTCCTCCTTCCTCATATCCATCCTTTCACAACAACAAAATTATTCAACATCAAAAGATTTTGTTTGTTTCAAAAAAACTTTCTAGCGAAAAAGTTAAGATTAAAAAAAGAGTTGAAGAGTACACAAAAAAGAAGAAATACTCAACCACAAACAACATCTCACGACAAAAGTCATTCCTCTTTTGTTTTTAAGCTACTTTTGTCTCCACTTATCATGTGACAACCAAAAGAAGAGTGTGGAGTGTGTGGTGACATGAAGGATGGACGGAAAAAGATGAATATAAATAAGTGCACATATATAAAACTCTCGACTTTTATTTCCTCTTTCTTTCATGGAAAAATATTTCTACTTTGTACGCAATTTCATGTATAGTCACTTTCTACATTTAGCATTTTTCGCCTTTTTGCGTATTTAAAAAATACATAGGCATACATTTTTGTTTTTGTGTAAAACTCACACGATGTTGTTGATGATGATCATAATGATGATACTGTTTTTCTGGTTTACCCGAGAATATTATGTGAAACTCGACAGTTAGTAGAAACATGTGGAGAGATACAGATACAGGATCGACGCTGTGCTGTTGTGGAAGATGTGTGTTTGCTGAAAGCTGGAGAGTTGCTGACTTTGATAAAATGAGTGCTCAGTGTGAGAATTCTCTATGAGAATATACCTATTTATATGAAAAGAAGAGAGAGCAAATGAAACTCACGTAAAAAAAGAAAGGGATCTCTTTTAATTTGAGGCGTTTCTCTCCACTTTGTTTCGCTTTCTTAAAGGAAGAAGAGACAAAAGGCCTTTAAAAATGAAGAGATGCCATATAAGCCTACATATATGAGATGAAACGAAGGTATTATTATACAAAAAGAAAAAGAAGACTACAAGGTTTATTTCCTTAACTCTCCCACACAAACTCACACGCTCACATCACCCAACACAATGGCAATAATGAGGGTTTTGTTTTTATGGCTTCATTCGTCTACTTGGCAGGAATGAGAAGAAGAGAGAAAAAAGTACGACTTTGTGTTTTTTGTCTTGGGAGAGATTTTTTTAGGGCTGATGCCTTCTTTCTCGAATGAGAGATGCACACAAGAAAATGAAGGATTTAATGATTCCCTTTTGGTGGTATGGTTGTTGTGTGCAAAGTAAAAATGTTCTCAGTTGTGGGGGTCCCTTCAAAATCCCAAGTGTCCTTTATAAGGAGTGTGTAAGTATAATGCATGCTTTGTGTGCTTAGAATTCCCAATCCCACCTAAAAATTCTAATAGAAAAGTAACCTTTAATGATAGAGTCTAGTGATGAGCAGAGAAACCCTTCAACTTGTTTTTTTCCCTACACTTGTCATTTGGGTGCATAGCCTTTTATGTATTAATTCAATCAACAACAAACCAAAAGTGTAAGAAGATTTTTTAAATTTAAGTTTATGGAATAAACGATGAGTTTAGTGATGAAGATCATTTGAAAGAAAAAAATACTATTTTTACCAGACAGCTTATTTTTTGCCTGTTATTATCAAGATTTTTATGTAAATAGTTGGACTTGAGATACGGTGCCATTGTTTTTCTCCAAAATGAGTTCATTTCCCTTGTCTAGATAAATGCAGTATACATAATTGCATAAGTAATGTAAAGCGCATGCACAACTCTTATATTTTTCCCCTACTCAACTGCATTCTTTTCCAAGCAATAAAATTTCTGATAATTATGACTTTTATCTTGGTAAACTGACAATGATGGCGAGACTTGGTAATACAAACGGAAAATGTTGGGATGATGATGATGATGTGGTCTTGAAAAATCTGAATGGAATGTTGCATACTAAACAGTTTTTTGAGAAAAAGAAAACTACCTTATGGATTTCTAACATGCAGTGTAGTAATTACATATTCCAACAGAGAAATTAAATTTTTTAAACCTTATCCGAGTTGAAATCAGATTTTTCATGTAACAATGCTTGCTGTTGGGCATAAAAAATGAAAGAAAAACGAGTTGTAAAACAAGGAAGCAGAGGAAAATACCATTAGGGCGATTTATGATTCGTCATAAAGTTCATTCATTAAGCGCACACGGTAGAGTCGTTGGAACTGACGGTTATTTTCCCATACTTGCCATTCTACAAAGTGAGCCTGTAAACGAAAAAAGGAAAAGCGCTGCTCATAAAGGCATATGAGGTAGATTGCAAAGAAAGTGTCTCCTTTTCTTGATCTTCGTTTTGTTCCTTTGACGAATACATTTGGCGGTTAAGTAGAAAGAGAAAGCGTTTTATTAATGCGTATCCAGTAATTATACAGCAATCGCGAATGGTTTCTTCTTCCTCCTCGGTTTTTGTGGGTTTTACGGCAATTTTCATCAAAAACATTGGATCATTCATCTTGGTTACTTTTACCAAAAATAACACACGCTTATATACTTTTGAATATAAAACTTCACTAAAAAGTAAAGTGCATTTTTTCATTGCCATCATCAAGACTCAAGACGCACACTATTCACCATCTTCTTCTTCTTCCTCCCATTCACCATCGTCATTTTTGTCCCAACAAACGTATTAGCACAAAGTCATTAATTACTGGACCCCATCTCACCATTTGCCAAAGTCACCATCATCTCATCATCACGCATGGCTTATATGAAAAGAGTATAAAAAACTCTTAGCGTTTTTACTCAAGAACAAAACTTACATTTGCATCATCAAACTTAACTTGAGTAACCATTTTTTCCAGTGCTATTACAAAAAACGCATGGCATGCTGCAGACAAGATGAAAAGTATAAGAAAAGTGGGGAGGCGAGGCAAAGAAAAAATAAGTTGAGAGAGACGAGTTGTAGGAGGAGAACTGAAGAAATAAGAAATTTCTTGAGAAAATCATCGTCAGTGTGGTTTGTTTACAGTATCGCCATGTATGCATGTAGCAACACTCATCACTTATATCGTATTACTTAAGTTTTTCGTAGGGGGTTTTCTTGCTCTTTTGCCGTCGTCGTCGTGAGTTTTCACCATAAAAACCGCAAGCTTTGCGGTGTTGACTAATGTTTCGGCGGTTATTCATACAAGTTTTTCAAGTATCAAGCTCTACTCAAATAGAAAGGCTTAAAGGCAGAGAATTGTAAAAAAACAGAAACGTGCGTCGTGCGTCTTGAGTCCCTCTGTCCTGGTGACGAGGAAGACGACGCGACGTGTGTGTGCGCTCTACAACAGTTTGGTAAATGCACTTGTTTTGCTGTTGCTGCTGTACACGAAGAAAAAGTGCTGTTGACGGGACATTAACAACTTTTCATCATGCAGAGCCTTATTTCCCGTACACTTGTGAAATGCCTTTGTAGCAGTTTTCATTTTTTCTCAAGTTTCTCCAGCCAAAAAACCAAGTAAAGCAATGAATTTTAAGAGACAACAAACAGTTTAGTTGCTAGATTGCATGTCATGCCAGCGTATTTTTCTAGATCGTTGTTTGATGGCAGTAGAAATAGCAATTTTTGGCGGCGGTGTAGGTAGTGATAGTGAGATGAAATGAATGAATGAGGGAAAAGTGCTATTATTACTACAGCATGTAAAAAATAAACGAGCAATTTTACCCTTAGCCCCACACACACCGCCATTTAACAACAATGCATATAATTCACGGAAAATGTCTGATGTTCAGTCAAAACATTTGTGTATGTGGTTTTTATTAGTCACCTTTTTCATTCTATTCCGCGTTTCCATTCTTGCGAATTATCCGACGGAAAGCGAGTGAAAAATGGAAAACTTTTATCGTGACACAAAGGATGGTGGTGGTGGAGGTGATAAGAGCACGATAAATGGCATACATTAAACCACCATACAAATGTCACCAGCAAAAAATTGAGATTATTGCCGTTTCAATGCGAATTTATTGTTCAATCATTTATTACTCTAGTTTTTTTGTCAAATAACCCATTGAGATGGTTGTACCCTGTCGGGTAATATGCATACATACATGCATCTTCGAAAAAAACTAATGGCCAATGTGATTAATGGAACAATTTTTCTCGCAATTACAACAAGCTTATCTGCATCCCACCAAGAAAGCATATCTTTAAGTCAGCTACTCCAATCCAAATGATAATATTGATATTGTATCGCAATCATTTACAAGAACTTTTACTTCGCTTTACTTCAACCCAGTCGAATTAAAACTGTCAATGTCGTTGTAAATGATGAGATCCAGTCAGGAAAGAAAAAATGTATTGTTATTGTTTTACTGCGTACTCGTTTTTATTGCTTCATCGCATCGAAACAAATGGAAACGGAGCACGTTCTTCTACTTTTCCTCGTATTCTTACCTTATTTCGTATATTATGTGTTGTGTGCATTTGAACAGTTAATCTTCTTCAAGAACAGCAGTAGCAAATCTTTCCTCTTCCCAAAGTTTGCACGATGCCAAATGCCAACACAACGGGACGATGTATGGATGGACCACAGTAGAAGTTTTGCTCTTAATGCAAAATATAAGCACAAACCCAACACACACCCTTTTCCCTTTGCTTGTTCGTTTTACTTTGCTCTCTTCTTCTTCTGTTTTTCTTTCAAGCTTTTTGAAAATTGAAAGACATTTGAGCAGCTGGTCACGTTTTATGACAGTGTATCAGATCCACTCCTCGCAATTTGTAATGTAATTTTCTCTCTCACTCTCTCTGTAAAAGTTGCAATGAAAACGTGTTGTGTTATGTGACGTTGTTATATTATTAGCTGTGTAGTAGTTCGCCTTCTCCATCATCATCTCTGAGTACTGTAGTGATGATAATGGTACAGCTATAAGTTATATCCTTTTGTCGATTTAATCCCCTTCTCCTCGTGTATTTTTTGTACTTGTGCAAGTCTCTCAACAAAGTTGTAGGATGCTGATGATGAAGAAGATGGTTAAATTTGAAAACTTGATGGTATTACATATTGTGTGATATTTTTTGAGTGAGCGGAGAAATGGATGCTAAAATTATATGGAGATTAATTTCGCCCTACCCTTTTAAATCTTTAGATGTTCTATAACGTATATAACATCCTGGTTTATTAGCCCATCCAAAAGAACGGATACAGGTAGGCTTCAGTAGCACAAAGATTTTATTCAGAAGAAGATCTATCTCTATTCTCTTGGGAAAGCATATAGAAATGAGGGAACGACCACGTTCGTTTGGTTCATGCGTCATTACGTTTACATGTTCTCAGGAAAATTGAACAAGTCTCCCTATTAAACTACACACACAGACCGACGTATGTACATAATATACACATGCACACACCACCAGTAGTTATAATTTGAAGTAAGGTGTGTGTCCTCAATTTAGATTTATGTTATCTGCTGGCAAAGAAGAAGACGGAGGAGAAATAAGGTGCTGCTCCCAACAAACCATTAAAACTGTCCATTTTTATTAGTCAATCTGGAGCAAGTGAGCAAGGTGGTGTTTTGGGGTAAGCCTACCGGCCGACCTCTACTCCATAATAAACTTGCTTTCTACGACGATTCAAGTGGAAGAGAGAAACTCTTTTGCGTTTTAATTTACGTTTGGTATTAATAAAATAATCTACACTTCCAAATTCGGTAAGGGTCACAACCACCATCGCACCACATCTTCTTTTGAACCATCGTAACGATAACAGAGATAACGAAAAACTGCTATTTAAAAGCTTTCAGGTTAACTATATTATCGTATCATTGCTCCATGTTAGATAAAGTACTCTCTGATGAGTAGACAGAAAATGATAAAAGTAAAGAAAAAATGTGAATTTTCTCTGGCTCTCTGACACCACCACCGTACCACCAGCAATGCTGCTATGTACTCTCGTGCCAAATTACCAGGAATTTTGTGGATAATTACAAGAGAGCATGGGTTGAGTAAACAAGGTTGTAATGAGATATGCAAATTAAATGTGTCTTTAAGTTTACTGTTTAGATGCATGATGATTACTGTTTATGTGCCCCACGGGAGGAGTCAGCTAGTGAGTGTAAAAGCAACAGCAGAGCAGAGGACATGACTTGCATAAAATCCAAAGGATGAGAATGAAAATGATAAAAAGACTCAGAGAGTGTTCATCATCACCCACCACCAAGGCATAAATATGTGCCTCTGTGTGTTGTGTTCTTTTAAATTCACAGACACACAAACAAGTCATGATGCTCCATGCTCGTGATGATGAATACATTTTTGATTAACAACTCAGCACACACAGCCAGAAAACATTCCCATATGCTATAAACACGCTTGATTTGAATTATCTTGGGTGTTTCCCCAGCAAACTCTCGTCAAAATATCGATTTGTTTTTATAACAGATCGTTTAAAAAAAATGTTTGCGCCTATTATCGCCGTCATTTTTTGGGCTAATACACCATGCTTCATGAATACAAGTGCTCAAATCATCAACACAAAAGGTAAAAGGGTTAATTGAAAAAATAGAAATAAAAACTGGATCATTCTTGTAAACTAATTGGCTTTTTAGAAAAGTTTGTTTCGCTTTCTTGACACATTCACATGATATGAAAGGTAAATTAGGTGTATAGTGCATTGCACCTATAAATTATGCTTGATCAATACGAATTGCTCTCTAGTGAGCAAAATGGGACAAAAAGCTGGATATCGAAAACGCGAAAATGTCTAAAAAGAAGGATTTGTAATGTAGGTCTCCTCCACTCAAATCCGGATAAAAAGGAAATACGCACACGTAACGTTTCGACCCGAAAAGTTGCTTTTCATGTCAGTATTATTATTCCCTTTCTGTCTTTGCTACATAGGTTTTTTATAGTTATGTATGTATTTAGGCCTTGAAACTAATGCTTTAAATGCCTTCACACACAGTATATTTTCTACGATAATGGGATCTTCCCTTATTGTGTCTACAGTCGTATATGTAATTCTAAACGTTCAACTCAAAGAATGTGTTAAGGAAAGAAGTTCACCGTGATTTATGGGACCATTTTGATATTGCAAAAATGGAGACAAAGCATGCAATTTTCTTAAGGGGAAAAGGAGGATCGATGTGAGAAGATGTGTCTTGTGTGGGCGAAAATGAGAGCATAAAAAAGTACACGTACAATGTATTGGAGCAATCCTCTTAAAGAGCAGTAAAATAGGCAGTATATTGCTTCAACTCCTGTTTTGGAAATAAGAATAGAGAAAATGAGACGAGTTGATCGTCAATCCGAAACCCGATAGCAAAATGTCTTTCAAACGGCATTGCTCATGAAAACGAAATAATATAACGCCGTTAAAATTACTAAGCATTTAAAAACCATCCGGCAGTACGGTAGATTAACATGAGTTCTAACGGTATGGCGTAGAAAGTATAATTGATTTGTAGATGTACAATGTAAGAAGTCGTGGATGATGATGAGGATCGATTAATGATTATGTAGTACATATTTTCATATTAAAGGTTAAATTTGATGAGATGGAGATGCATAAAAGATTATAAACCATCTTATGCAAAATCAATACATTATATTATGCATACCAGTCTTAGTCTTAACTCAATTCCTCCAACATCAGATTCGTTTAAAAAACCTACCCAACCTAACTTCACGTTACTTCTGTCTGTAGTTTCTCATGAGAACTATAGTCTGTCATATTATTGCGCATTACATAAAAATCATAGGTATAAACTTGCTCTAGGATATTTCTATTCTTATAACTTCAGAGAAAAAGGAAAGATCAAGATTACGCAAGCAGAGCTTATTACTTGTGTGCACTCCCTGTGAGTATGTGTTCTTAAAGCAAGAAATATTGAAAGCTAAAGATGGAGATCCGCAGCAGCAGATCAAGCTTCAATGATTCTTGTCGTCTAAATACGAAGGAATAAAAAAATTGATTGCTTTACAGCACAGTATAGCCCAGCCAAGACACATTCCACCAGCACCACATGATTTCTTTCTTTTCCTTCCATTTGAATCGTTTCTCTGTAAGTTTTGTTCCCACAACTTTTGGTTGGTTTTGAGAGAGAAACTGATATACATAGTTCTTATATGCATTACTCTGTCTCCAGTCAAAAATCTAAAGGAAAGAGAGAGAGCTTATCGTCACCAGGACAAGTGGTAGTAAATAGGATGGAGCTGCAGTAGACTGCAGAAAATTGTTGTAAGACTTGACTTGACTAAAGGAATGAGTAAGGTTGATCATGATTGTGATAACTGTACATAATGCATTACCAATGCGATATAAAGCTGGCTTTTGTGCACTTTTTCTAGAGTGCCTTCTCCATCTCACCAGACCACTGCCACTGCACATACCAAAACTCCAATGAATGGGATATGTGGAAAACGAAGAAGTATGGATTAATGAAATTTTTTCCGTCCGATTCTTAAGATATTTTAAAAGAATAATCGCATAGAAAAAGTGATCTTCTAAGTTTAAGAGGAAAGGAAGTAGTTTTTCTATCCATTTTCTTCATTTGACTCACATAACCTTTCCGGATCGTCGATAAGTGTGGTGGTGGTAGGTGATGTGGTGGTTTGGTTGCTGTGTCGGAAGTAAAAAGTAGTGCATCGCTGATCGTGCCAGGAGCGGATGAGGTAAATGGTCTAATGGCAATAACTGAAAAAAGGAAAGGCTTGGCAATTTGGAATCATCTTTCTCCCAAGAAAGAAAAAAGAAAGACGCACTTTTTCTTTTAGGTAGCTATGTATGTATAATATATGTAGTCATTCATATACATAAGAGCATTGCACATACTTACGTAACTTACATGAAATAGGATGGTGCAAGTGGTGAGTCCCGGTGAATAATAAATCTATAGGTTGACAGTTTCGATAGTATCTCTGATCTCTGCTCTGTGGGATATTTATTTGCCATTCTCGGTACTTGTGTGCATGAGAGAGAGAGAGAGAGAGAGAGCGAAAGAACGTACGTCCGCTTCTTCACTACCGACCAACCATTCAAATCCTGGGTTAAGTTGCAGAAAAAGTGGATAAGAGACTGGGGGGACCCAGACCCATATCTTATATATTAGTCAAGTGTGTATAAAAAAGGAAAAGGAAAGAATGGCGTGTAAAGCAATTCCTTCCTATACCATGTCCTTGTAGATTCCTTATAAGTTGCTGACACCAAACCACTTTAACAACACGGCCAACTGTCGGAGACAAAACGCGAGGAGCATTTTGCCTGGCATATAGTTGGTGTCCGTACAATACTTTTTATAAACTTTGTCTACTAACCATGTCAAATGCCTTGGTCCATCCTAGGCGAAATAGAAAAAAGGAGACGAGAAAAAATGAAGCCAAAAAGTGCAAAAAGTTCCTTTTTTCTCGATATCATTGTGTGAGGAGAGTGGAAACAAACGGATATATTATTGTACATAAAAGAGCAAAACAAGAAAAAACCGACTGAATAAAAGAGTTTCTCTCTTGAACATGATTTTGGTTGGTGTCTGAGTAAGGAAATTGTAGAGAATTGGATATGAAATGGCAATTGCAATAAGGAAATGAAATGAAGAGCAAGGCCGGTCACTCAGTCTTTCTTATCCACAGTCTCCTTCTCTCTCTCCGGCCATATCTGTTTGTGAGTCTGTGTGAGTGTAATAAATTGAAGAACTGCTTCTCTCTCTCTCCATTCACCATTCCACTCTCACCACCACACAGTCGATTCGATTCATATCTAATATAGCATCTACAAACACGATATTCTCTTAGCTCCTTAATAGCAGTCTACTCAAGTGAACTTGGACTTTTTTGATGTTTGCCTGCCTTTTGTATATGTTCTTCCTGTTCTTCTTCTCTCTCTATGTGCCTGTTCCTCTAAATATATTTATAGGGTTCATGGCCCTGCTTCACAATTTACTCAAAGTCAAGTCTGGTAACCTTTTTTTCCTTTTCCACCATAAGAGTACTTGTGGTCTGCTTCATTTAGGAAATTGGCTGGCCAAATTTACTCACTTGACTTTGACTTGACCAGGCTAAAAACACTAGACATCAGAAAACGATATAATGAAAATGAAAGTTGTGCGCTGTGGGGTTACCGCGAAACCGATTTTCATGTTAAAATTGCTTTTGCATTGATTATTGTTATATGATTCCATATATCAATTTTTCGGTACAACTGGCTAACAATGAATATTAATGGACGATGTAACAAAACTTTTTTTCTCTTTCGTAAAAGCCAAGTATTAACTATTGACTTTCATAAAGGAATTGAACAGCTGGAAAAGAAGAATGATAAGTGCTCTTTTATCCAGAAGGCCGAGACAGAAGATTTTTTTCTTGGAAATAAAAATAAATAGATGTTATTTTGTTGATTGCTTTGTCATACATAAATATCTTGCCTGTTGTTCATTGCGCATGAAAATACCTTCTTATTCGAGAAAATGACTGTTTGATAAAAAAGATAAAAAGTCGTGATCTAAGCTCTCAATTCGATTTGCGCTGGTAGAAAACTAATCATGTTTGGACGTGAGGGGTAGGTCACGAGGTCAACTCGTTTTGTACTATTATTATTATTTCTACGATATTTTTTTCAAACTTGGAGATTATTCTGTGTTGCTGTGCTGTTTTACTGATAGGCAATAATCAAAAAGGAATAATAGACTTTTGTGTGCAAAGAACGATGTCGAATGCCAATGATGATGTGCATTGTTGTAAGCGCACTTTTATTCCTTTACAGAAAAAGCAATAATGATAAAAAGTAACAAAAAAAACTCATACATTTTTCCAATTGAAGTGAATTTATTGGAAAATTCTTTACTGTTGACTGGATGGAGATTTTTTTGAGAAGTGAACGATTTTTCCAGGTACTCGCGTACACGGTCCGAATACTCACACATGCACACGTCCTGTGATCATAGTTGTCCTTTTTGTTACCAGCAGAGTCTTGAATAGAAGTGGTATATGATGATGATGTACTGTACATTATAATGTATAACATGTTATGTAACCACTTTTTTGTTATAAAGTAGTCAGCAGTACATACTCACTTCTATTGTTGGAGAGGAAACACAAACATCTTTATGTATATAACTGCGATGATGGGATGGGCTATATAATATTTTATTTATTTTATCGCACCGCCTGGTGATGTCGTGACAGGTCGTTTTCATTCTTAGCATAAGTTTTTTCTATTTATTTCGGTATCGCTCGTTTATTCTAAGAAAATTGTTACTTATTGTTCATAGCATTTAACATACCTGTAAACTTTTTTGTACAAGGTTTTCGTGGACAAGAGGAATTACTTCATTTCGTGTGTAATAGTATTGTGGAATGTACATGTTATATCAGTTATCTTAATAGCTTAAGAAATGTTGAGTGGACGGTGTCGTTTTTGTCCGAAGAGTATACACGCGATAGTAAAAGTCATCATGAGAGATAATCTCGTTTCCAGTATAGTTCACGGTTCACGTAATAATAATGACTCAGTCAAGTCAAGTCCCCATGTCCAACGATGGAGAAAAGCAATCTGCCTTGAATACTTTGTGCAAGTACAAAAAATCAACAACATCTAATGATTTTGACAATTTAACAGAATTATTTTTCCTTTTAAACTTTTCTATCTTGTTCCATCAAAGTAATAAAACGAAAAGCTTCTCTCTGCTCCTGATTTATCTGGAAAGTCATGTTAGCATCATTATTGTCATCATCAGCTTTGCGGGAGTAAAAAAAACAACACAGGGAAACCTGTATGTGTACCACCACACAACTTGACTTCTCATATATGTGCTTTGTTTTTATATTTTAAAGAGTCACCGTATTTTTGTCTAAAGTTAAGTTGTTGCTTGTCCCCATTGTCATCATGATCATTACTACAATGAATTCTCACAGTCATTCCCGTTGTCATTATCATGATCATTCTATTTTATGCCTCATCTATCCCACTGCCAACTTTATTAACATGTTCTCAACCGATTAAGACTTTCTGGAAAAAATAACCACACGAAGTCAAAAGACAAGTCAAACTGTGTGTGCGTGTTCATGTAAAGCTATTCAGTTTGAGAGGGAGAAAAAAGCGATGATCTTACGGAAAATAGTTATCGGTTTTGAGAATTTTATTACTTGCATGTTTTCTATTATTGCAATAGCTTGACTTAAAGTGTATTGAAAATTCAAACTGTGATTGTGATTGTATAGCTTCTGCTGTGCGTGAATCTGTGTGCAGTCGTAACTCTGTACCTGTTTTTCTTGAGAAAGTGAAATGAGCCGAGAAAAAATACAATTCAGAAATCTCAGTAAAAATCGTTTCACATAAAATTTAAGTTGTAAAGCTCACGGTTCTTCGGGTTGTAGCCGACAGTTCTTATGCAATATAACATTAAACATTTATTTTTGTGGACTAGCCAGCCGACCAATGACGGACCGACCCCTATCGTCTTATGTCAGTAAACAAAGTTTACAAGTATGTATTGCATTCATTTTATGGAATATAATAGGTTTCTGTATAATTCCAATCTCTGCTACAGACGCATACAGTATATCAGAGGGTTTGCACAGACGTCTGGGAAAATATTGAGACAAGTAATAATCGATATAGTCTACATACATGTTTATGGAATAAAACAGATTTCATGATTTACTTCAAGCTGTTCAAAACATTTCTTCTAAGAAAATGCCTAAATTTGAATTTGAGCAATATAGTCATATCTGCTGACGATAAAGATACATTTGATGTGGCGTGACACGCCGATTCTTGCTGGTTATTATAGAGCTCTGCATATAAATGTACAAGTACTTTTTACTTTTTTAGCAGGTGGAATGTGTGGGAAAGCGCATGCCGCTATCATCATTTTAGAAAAAGTTTTCAAACCACAGATTTAAAATGTTAGCTCATATGTATAACTGCATTTCATTTTGTTGCTCCATAAACTATCGTAGAAACTACTAACTTTAAAAGCTACGAAATGTGTCTCTGTATATTTTTTTCTTATTATTACCAAAAATAAAATATCCAATTGTACTAGAGACGCACACGGCACACACGCAAATAAGTATATTTTTTGCAGTTTCTTTTACTTTCCCGCAATAAACATGACGAGCCGAGACGAGGAGACTGGCAAAAGAAATAAAAACATTGTCGTTTTTATTCTCGTTTTTACTCTTTGCAAAGCGAGTAAAATGCCACACTTTTCATAAAGTCATCTTTTGTCAGCGCCATGCGACGAAGAATGAAGACGTTTTCCCCTGAGAGATGACGACAGTCTGAAAGCGAGATTGGAGATTTTCTTTATTTTCTCTTTATGATGATGACAGGGGTATGATTATGATGGTGGTAGTACTGTGTGTATATCTATCTCTCTTGTGACATGAACGAAGACGACGAAAACGACGGTATCACGCAGTTTGAAACTGTTCTTCAAGTAGAACACGTCGTCGGCTACAACAAGAGCAAAAACTGGTAAAGAATAAAATGTACGAACGAGTGAGATGGTGACAGTCATTGTCTTTTTACTTATGACAATGAAGCTCCCCTGGGAATATAATGTTGTATAATAAGGAATAGATGCTTCTTTTGACTGCTTGTGAAAATACCGATGCGTTGTCTCATTTTTATACATACATACATCACATCACTACACACGTTTGCTATAATCTAAAGGGACACAGTATGTATGTAAAAAAGTAACTTGATTTCCTGTCTGTATTGTATCGCTAAAAATACAAGGGAAAACTCAAAGATCAGATCAAGCACACCATGAGCAGCAACACGATTATGAAAAAAACTGACGACAAGTTTACTAGAAAGCAGGAGAAAATATAATAATTTGACGTTTTTTCGTTTCTTACACACAAAGCCTGCAGCGTCATGTTGCTTTATTGTATGAAATATCATTGTAGCCATATAATTGGACGGACAGTGGACACGAAGTGGACGGTAAATAACCATATAGCCTAAAGAAAACAATTCACGGTAAAATACCTAAAAAAAAGATTAAAATGTGTACTTCAAGAACACTTCTAAAATGTATCGTGTCAATGCTTCAGTGAAAACGGCATCGGTACTTTTTATGAAAGATGCTTTAAATTTCAAAAAAATCAGTACAAGCTGTTTTAAATGATTATGATGACAAAATGACAGTGACATCACAACTCAATAAAAAGTTTTAGGTAGATAAACAGATTGTTTTTTTGACTTGCTGGGAAAATAGAAATGTACAAAAATGCAAATAGGTATATGTGAATGCTAGACATCTATTATTTTAGGCCTTGTATTCTCTTCACACCGCAAATGAGCTGGAAATCTGAAATCTACGAGAAATCTAAATTGGCTTGCGTGCAAGTTGATGTGTGAAATGAAGAGTCACTTAAAAAGTTTGCTTTTGGCATTTTTTCTCACACCATCTTATTATCTCCTCTCTTTTTTCAAATGGTACGAAACAGAAGCGTTGAGTTTTGCTAACTAAACGGCGAGAACGAGAACTCATATTGAATTATCATTTTCGGATCGGGAAAACAATTTCAGTTTTTTTTCTATTCTTATTATTTTCAGCAAAATCAACATTATCTCCATTACTTGTTCTAAACTATTATTTTTCTCTGTAACGTACACTTTGTAATATGAGTATAAATGTGCGTGTGTTGTTTTCAATGGAATGGAAGCTGCAGTAATGTTTTTGCTGTGTGAGTATGTGTGTGAGTTTCAGTTTGTTAGTGTTTGGTTCTAATGGTATCCACGTTTGGGAACAGTTTGGCAGAAGGATGTTAATCATGATCACAATATCTGAACAGTAGACAGTCACGAAGATAAATCTTGTATAATTGACAAGTTGTCAGATCCCTCACGAGATACCTTCCACAAAAAACTTTTTTTCTTCTTCGTTTTGCTTCTTCTTCATCTTCATCATCTAGTCAGTGAGCTAGCTGCTGCTGTTATATGTGCTCTCTCTCTTTTTCTTTTGAGTTTACCTACATACACGAATATACGTATGTTGTTGAACGCAAGGGGAGACAACAAAGGCCAAAGGAGGCGGGAGAACCGAACTGTGCTGATGGTTTGCTTTCCCATCCAGCACACCACCACAAGCAAGGAAAAGCAGACGGGATGAAACAGGATAGTGAGAAAAAGGGAGAAGGAGAAGGCATTACATATTTTTTACATTCATTACTCAAGTGTGAGCCTCGGTGTGAGGACAAGCATGTTGTGTAGAGTTTTTAATTGGGAAAAAGGAAAATAAATAGTTAATTGTGTAATTAAAGGAAGCTGGAGCTTTTCATTTAGTTATTTTTACTATTCTATTGGTTAATTTGCCTGTGGTGGCATTTTAGGGCACAGAAACTAGCGTAGGGCTTAGTGGAAGTGCACAGGAGGAAAAATATTCAGTCTAATCTATTTCGAGCAGTTTGGAAGGTGGTTCCGAACCAAGGCAAAAAGAGGCATTACGTGATTACGTTTTGGCATTTAGGCTTGTCAGAGCGTCGTCGACAACGTAGATATCCAGAAAGAGAGACGTACTTAAATACAAAGTAAAATCTCTCTATTTCTCTATTCTTTCTTTTTGCCTATTCATGTCTCTTCTTTATTGTTACCGGTTGATGTGTCCCAAATAGCCCATGCAATGTTGTTCTCAAAGTGATGAAGAAAATCTGGAGAATTGACTACACAAAGGCTTTACGTTACATTGGAAATCGAAAGCGCCAACAGGCTTCGATATTGGATGGACATGGCATACAGCGGCGGCTGCAATTGAGTGACCATCGAGTCGCATCTTTTGTAGAAAAGCTAACAAAATATCATTTCAGGTCGGTCACAAAAACGTGTGATGTTCACAGCTCCATTTTATCTTACTCACAATCGCAATCAGAGGTTGGTGATGTAAGCAAACGGAAAGAGAACATCCCGACTTGAAGCTGGTGTAAGATTGAGATGTAAGATGAGAATTATGGACAGACATGAACCAAAGATTTGGTTACAATAATATCAGAATGTCTTATTAAAAACCATGTTAGAAAATAATGTGGTTATATGTCAGCTCAAAAATGATAGTTTCTCACTATAATCAATAATAAGATAGAGTTTTATTAGTATTTCGTTTCGATTAAGAAGAACTGGAGGGCAAAATGTGTGTAGGATTTTTATCAGAAATGACGGAAAACGAGAATCATAATTTTTGGGATCACATCCAATTTACAGCCAAATCACTCTTGTAACCTTGTGAGTGTGCTTCAATGTGTGGTCACTGCCTTACAAGTAGTTTCAGTCAGATATTATTATGTGGGTAACATACAAACTACTTGTGTATCAGATTCATGTAGTTCCTATTCATCAAATTTTGATAACATCACATCATTTCATGTGAATTTGTATGTTTGCGAAATAAATAAGTGTGCCGATTTCTGTATCATGTCAAAACACAAATTCATTATTTCTGCTGAAGAATGTAGCTATAACTTATATTAATATAATATGTCAGTCTTCTATACTTCAAAGGGTTATCTATACAGCCTAGTGTAACGTGTACAAAGGCCCTCAAAAAGGCTCATATTTTTTCTGTCTTCTTCTTTGCTTCTTTTTCTTCTTAAGTCTTGTGTTCGGAATGTGGAAAACAAGCTTAGTTTTTTTCTCTCTCTCGTGTACCAAGTCTTCCAAGTCTTTTTGCTTACAGCAATAAGCACGAAGAAGCTGAAGACGACCAAAAACCATAGCGAAAACCACAAAAACATGCCAGATATATGTATGTACATGTTTTTTGTAAATATATCCAACTGTAGGAAAAGATCCGTGAACCATGCATGAAGTTAGTTTTTCTAGTAGACAAACACATTCAAACATAAAAGATAGACGGCGGAACAGAGTAAATCTCTTGCGAATAGATACGCCACGAACCACTCATAAAATCACGGTATAATCCGCCATGTCTGTGGAAAATATTTTTTGACACGGACAAAATCCCCATCTCTCTCTTGCTTCCTTCCTTCTCTCTTTCCGTTTTACACCCATTTTCTACCCTCGCCACTACTAACACCACCATACCATACATCATACCATACCTCATTCATCTCATGGTTCGTCTATTTTCCATCCCCAGCCAACTATAACTATGTATACCATACATTCTCCTGAAACACTTTTCTACTTTTGCCCTTCCAGCTATTTCACCAATCTTAAGATGATACTTTTACTTTTTCGCTGAAGAAAGCAAAGTTTCGTTTTTTCTAAGTAAGAAAAGCAACCAAAAAAACTTTCACTTTTTTGCCATGTCATTCATGCCAAAAGGAAAAAAGTGAGCTGTCTTTTAAACATTATGTTTTTTTTTACTTTTTCATTTTCCTTGTCATGCTTTGATGAAAAGTATACATTAGTTGTTAATATGGATATATTATACAACAACATCAAAACGCCATCATCAACACGGCTCAATTTTCACTCCATGATCATCATAATCATCGTCATCTGTATTCTGTATCATTTTTCAATGAAATGGTGATTTTCTCCATCAAAAGGTATTACTTTTGTTCGCATTTACAGCGGTTGGACGTATGAAGTACGTACTTAATAAAGGCTCAACACAACAGCAGCAGTAAACATTATAATACTTTATTATTACCTTATCAGCCTTCAAAGAAAAGTCCAGGAAGAATAAAAAAGCCTCTCAATAAACTTACAATACCCTTCTCAAGAAAATAAAAAACTTTCTCTTTTGTTTATCATCTTTTATGTCTCTACTATTCCTTTCCAGTAGAAAAGCAAACACATCAAAATTGTGTGCAGAGGTAATAATAATCGTTTTATTAATAATGATAAAACATACCACACCTTTCTTATTTCTTCTTCGTTTTTGCTAAGGTTTTGGGTATATTTCTGAACGTGAGAAGTTGATGGTAAACATATTATATATTATAGGAGCTGGACACACCTGTTCACTAACTTGCTAGTTCTCACGAGTTATTTTCAGTGTATATATTTCTTTCTTGTTAAAACCAAAAAGATGTGCATAGAAGTTTTTTATGGAAAATAAAATACGAAAAAGTATCTGGGCATTTTTTGAGGGGGGAACGTTGATGAAAAGCAGATGTGAAAGGTATAGCCTGCTTCTAGATATTCGACAAAATGAGACAGACAGACGTTCTTCCATGGGAAGGCAAAGAAGCATGAAAATTGCGGATCAGTTAGAGCTTTTAGGTAAAGCACCAGGAAAAGCTGAAGAGGAAGACGAGCGTATGAGCTGAAAATCAAACATGTTAAATCCGAAATACGCTTGAATCCTTTTTTCGTCTTACTCTGCCCTTCGTTTCTCTACTCATGTTCATCTTATCTTGTGTTTCTTTTTTACTAGTATCACTCCAATACTAATACAAATACATAATCAGAAAAGTAGGCATACAGATTTTTTTTATAAAAAATTTTATAAAGAAAAGATTTGATAAGGTTTTAACTCGTTTGAGTGAGAACTGAGAACAGTACAAGCACAGCTTTGTGTTTTGTATACTTCCTTGTGCTTACCTGTCGAGAAATCTAAGGAAAAGGAGTTACATCTTTTGCATGTGTGTTCTAAGTATATGGAAAGCTCAAGGAAATAAGAGAACATGTAGCCCTTTAGCGCTTTGTCATTGGCAAGGATAGACAAGCAAAAAAAGATTTTCTTTTTAGCTGGCTGAGAAACAGGTGAAGGGAAGAGAGATGAGCATGTAAAAAAGAAGGAATGTAGTAATAATGTTTGATATACCTGTATTTTTTATTTTAAGTAAGGCGATGCCTTTACAAAGGTAACACAATACATTGTGCTTCCTTCCTTTTCACAAATTTCACAGTGTTCTATTTCAATTCAATTTTTAAAACATTATTGCATGCTTTAGTCAAAGAGTACATACACGGCAAAGCGACAAAAGAAACAAGGTATATAGTAGAAAGAAAATCAAAGGAAGGTTTAAGAACAAAAGCAAGGGAAAGCAAATGTGTGCGCGGAAAGAATCTCAGCAGTAAGCGTACTTGAATTTGTTTCTTGAGCTGATTAGGCAACAAGACAAGATAGGCTTTACTTGGAAGAGGAAGATCGAGGCATACAAAAAACAGATTCAATTTTGCCCAAAAGGCAATAACATCAATTACATGCTCTTTAATCATCCTTAGCAGACATGATGGAGATATATAACAATGGCAAAACATGTTCTAGTTCTCAGAATTGTGTATTTCATTATCATGATGATGCCTCGTGTCTTGTATAATCAAAGATTAAAGAAAAAGCTGCTTACCTAAAAGCGACGCACTCAAAATAGTAAAATACGCAATTGAGTTACATGTTCATAAATACATGGCTGCATGGTCTAAAAATAAGATGCGATCCTCTTGTTTTTCTTTCAGAAACATTTCAGGTAACTACGAATAAGTGTAATTGAATTTGGAAGAAAGATACATTAAATAATATACAATTAATAATGCAAGTTGTGAATAACTTCAAAAGGAAGAACACAAGTAGACAGTATAATAGATCATGGAAAAGATAACCACTTTTACTCCTGTTCATTTTTTATAGTCAAAGGAAATGAGTGAAAACCGTAATTTATATAAGTAGTAATGACGTTATGTATTAAATTAGAAGAATTGAAGGAAAAGATTGCACATGATTATTAAACAGGTGAATAAAGTAAAATACAGAAATATAGCGGGAAATGGAGGATGAAATCGCAGTTTGCTCAGAGAAAGCCTTTTCTTTGAGTTTTTAGCAACAAAAATGTTCAAGAAAACACAGGCATTTACTGTGGTCGGATCTAGCCCTTAAGAGTATTTTAAACGGAAGTTGGGGAAAGGGCTTTACATTAAAAGGTTGTACAAAGAAAAGATGTTCAGCGGAAAATTGGCATATAGCATACCTGCGTATATGATTTAGAATATGTGTGTATCCTGTTATCAAGTAAAATAGAAAAGATGGGAAGGAGCTACGGTTTTTTTCACGGAAGCATAAAAAAAGCTCAAGAAGAGGCATTTGAGTTGCTACTAAAGAGGGGTCGAGAGTCGAGATGCTTTCGTGTATTTGGTGATATATGTACTGCTTTCCTGGCGATATATTTATTAAAGAATTTTTCACAAACCTTGTTTTTAGCACGGTATGTACCTATGTACATCATATTATTATTTTTATAGCAATTTATGTGAATAGTTTAGCTACATCGTCGCAGAAGCGTGTGTTTGAGACAGAAGCAGTGGAAGCCATTTGCAAATGAGACTTTCTTAGTGCGGATTTGTCACGTTGCAAATTAGATAAGCGACGACTACCCAATGAGTTGACGGTAGAGATTTGAGTAAACGGAGCAGTCAAGAAGAAGAAAAAAAGATGACATGACTTTTCACATTTTCACCGCTGCCAACGTATATTACTATTATTACCACCACCACCCAACACAACCACTAAGCTACCACCACACCACGTACTCCATATCAGATTGCCTAAAGGCAAACCACAACAAAATTACGACGACGAGAGAAAAGTAGACGATGAAAATGAAAGGAGCAATGAGCAATATACACTAACACAAGTAAAGGATGTCGCATGAGTCGCATCTCTCTTCTTATTCTGGTTGTTATCCATACCGTAAGGAAAGTTTATCTATTAGTGGAGTTGAGCCGTCTTTTTACACACAATCCACCACAATCCTCACCCACTCACATAGCAATTCCATCTTGTAAATGGTCACAGTTAGTAGAGTCGCAGTGGTTGTATGTGGTGTGCAGTCGTGTTAATAGAAAAAAAGGTGGAGGGAGAGTTGTGGTGTATACTCTCAACTAATAGATAATGACGGCAGCAAAGAAATCCTTTTTTACTTGCAAAGTTCTAACGGAGGCATGAGTTGAGTTAGTAACATCATCCCCTAAAAATATAGATGAATGTATGAGTTGCTTTGCTAATGCTTAAAATGATGCTACTGAGATTGAGGTTGTTCTTAGAGAAAGCAATAAACTTTACTTGTGGTGTGGTGGCTGGCGTGGTGTGTAATATTTATACAGATAAACACATTTTTCTTATTTGCCTTTCCCCAAAAACTCTAGTCACAACAACCAAGAAATCACTTTAGTCACTCACTCAAACATCTTCCCTTTCGTTTTCCCCTTTAAAAAAGTTCCTAACTTTATTTCGACGGTTGTTGAATTCTATATCATTACGATTACGAGTTGCTCCTATAAATCATCAGACTATGTGGAAATGGTGATGGTACTAATAACTATATATTCTATCTCTAGAATATATGGTTATTTCATGCTCGTCGTATATACAAAAAAATCAAGGTACAAACTCAAAATATACGGAGTATTTTTTATCCCGCTCATCCCCCAACAACCCCAAATGTGATTTCATTTTATTAGACCTTGTCTTTGCTTGCTTTCCCTTTTTGGTACGTACTAAGCACTTTATTTTTATGGTGTTTGTGGGCTCTGCCAAAACTGCTTAATCTGCTCTTCAAGATTTGATTAATCAACAGAAACGCATAAACATTTATGCTTTTGCTGCCAGCACTGACAAAGTTAACAGTAATTAAGGTAGACGGCAAGGAAGACAATTGGTTGGATTGATAATTCGTGATATACCAGTTTTCTTTACCGAAATTCCGGAATCACAACGCATAGATGTCTGGCTTATACGTCTGTAAACTTTTATTTCTACGATAAGTGATTTTTCAAATAAATAGGTTGATCTAATGGGTAATCGTTTGGGTATGCACGTCAGAAAAGAAAGACTAGGAAATGCCACACATGTCATTTATGTATGTACTATGTACCTTCCCTTTCATGACCTGATCTTTGGAGTTTTCGGATTTTCAAATTTTGAATAGTCTCTGAATAGTCTATTTTTAGTCATACTAAGTATTTATTATACAGTCCTTACTCTAGCACTAGCACTTGATTTACACATAAACTTAAGTTTTTACTCTGGAATTTTTATTTAGTTTTCTCCCCATTTATTCATGTATGCTTGAAATATTACACCGGAGAGAGGTGTGCTTAGTGTAATATGTTTATTACTCATGTCTATTCACAGACTATAATATTTTAATAAAATATGAATATGTACTTCATTCCTTGCATATTTTGTTGCTAGTGTTTGTACATTTTTGTCTAAAAAGAGTAATAATCCTTTTCCCAAGAATTAGTTTTCACGCTTCTGGCAAAAGACGAGCTTGGTGAAGAAAGTAAAAACGTATTTTAAGAGGGTTTCTTCCTTGCAAACTGAATATTTTATGCTTGTCTGTCTTCTTGATGTTTTGTTGATGATGCCTTGTCTTGTTTGTGTTTGTTGCTACAATATCTCATCATCATAACATATCTCTCATGTGAAAATTTTAACTTTTTAAGCAACACAACCGTTAAACGCATTCAAACTGTGAAGATAACGCGCATATCATAATAAAAATCAACATACTCCCATGTATGTTTACATTTTCCACTTATTGTACATGTGGAGCAATGTTGTGTTATTTTTGTCGAGCTTTTATTTGCTTTTGCTAAAAAGGTACCTTTTTCAACGTGTGTACCAAAAAGCTATATGTAGAACACACGAGGTGATGATGAAGATGCTCATAATGATTATGACGAAGTTTATGAATACATCATCTTGCCAAAAAATAGGAAGAAAGCCACACAAAACAGGCAACCCTTCTCATAAAAATTCCTTCCTTGAAAATGAAAAATGTAAGAAGGAAACGAGGAAAAGGATGAAATTTTCTTGAAATGAAAAGGAAGTGGGCAAAGAGGAGAAAGTGCAAATTATGAAAATGAGATTCTTTCCACACACACTCACATAGATTTTATTTATTTAATATCTTTTATACTGATGCCTTAAAAGTATTTCCGTTTAATGTTTTACTAAAATGGGTTTCGCGTCTTGTACGACTTGCCAGGAAGCAACCAACCAACCCTTTTTTGTGTGTTAGTCACAAGCAAGTAAAGTTGTTAATCATGAATCATAACAATCATGCGCGTAATAAATGACCTTATCTGCCTTATAGCTCTAACGTCACATTTGTAGATAATGTGCTTTTACATCTATATAAATACACGAATATTTCTACCCGGAAATCCGAACTTTTCCCTTTGAAAGTAAGTTAAATATAAAATGTATTTTTGTGTAAACTGTCTTGTACTTTTACACCAATCTGTCAAATTATTAATCTACCTCCTGCAACTCCATATGTCATTTTTGCATGGCATGAAAACTTTGATGTCGAAAAGCCTGAAGAGTGTGGCGAGTTTAAAATCATTCCGATTTTATGATAAAATTCGTTTTCTCTGTTTCTAATTTCAGTTGAAAAGGTTTTTCAGGGCCCCATGCTGATTTTCTATGAAATTATCTAAAAAGTCGCAGGGAACGAATCAGACCACCACCGACCACCTCATTTCAACTATGCTGTATTTTTACTACTTCACTTTGTCAAGTAAACTGAGCAGCTTGTCAAAAATGAAAATGGAAAACTTGTGGTGTAACGGTGGTGGTTGGCGGCAGTGATAATCACTTTGATCGAAAATGAAAAAGCCAGGAAAAGAATTGAATTTTTCAAGTGTTCCGATTCAATTATGGTATTTGCCTAGATGAATATCTATTTTGCCAGAAGGGGCAAAGGCTCATTTCCTTTTCATCGCAGCGATAACTAATGAAGTAAATCTAGGAAGCGAAAAAGCTATGCGAGAATTTTTTTTACCAGATATTAAAAACCCAAGCCCCTGTCATCAAAGGCAAAAATTGTCTTTATAAAAAACTACAACAACTTAAATTCAGAAAAAGCATAAAGACAGGATACAGCAAAAAAATTGTTCATGGACTCATTACAATTTTTATTATTGCTATTTTACTAGATTTTTCTTGTCTGAAAGTCCTTTCCTACCGTGTAGTAATTCGAATTTCTGGATGTTTTCCTTTAAAAAAGGGGGAAACATGGTAAGGTTGTTGGAAAAGTTTGTCACATGTCATGATTACATACCATATAAAGCGGCAAAGCTCTCTGCCAACTAATTTTGACAGTGTAACAACCTTAAATCCACAAAAATGTTGGTTTTTATGGACGAAATAAACCATAAAAATGAAGAATCCATTCATTCTCTCGAATCCTCCACCACCATTTAAGTTTCAGCTCTCACACAATAACTGCTTTGTGCTCTGTACTTAAATATTATATCGCGACTCAAATTGTTTAGCCATATGTGTCACTACACAGTAATCGTAAGTTTATCTAGCTAAATAGTCAAGAAGCGGAGGAAGTTGTTCCGTAGTCGAAACTTCTAAAGTTATCCTCATAATCTTCATCGACATCACCATCTCGAGACTCGTCAAATCTAATTACGTACACAAAACCTAGAATTGAAAAGAGAAATAAAAATAATTATTACCTCTTTCCATTCAACATTTCAAGTCTCGCTTATATATTTTTTCATCCAGGGAATGTAAAATGTGTGAATATTTTTGTTTCCTTTTTCTGCTACACTTTTTTAAAGTGGATACATGTGTGTGGTTCAAGTTGTTTTTTTTGCGTGTTATCCTGCGTGATGATGATAAAGTACACAGCGTAAGATGCCTTTGTAGTGTAATTACAAGGGAGAAAGGGGGTGAACACATATTTTATGCCTTGTTTTATGCCTAAACATTTTTCATTTCTTTTAAGATTATGGGCTGTAAAGTGTACTCTAAATGCAAGTGTTTATGTACACATTTTTTTCCAAAAGCATTTTTTTTCAATGCCTCTTGCACATTTTCTTTATTTTTTTGTTTTTAAGGATATCCCTATTTTTTCGCGTTTGAAGAAAATTGACAAACAAGTTGTTGCTGTATTTCATGAGCATATGTGTAGCGTTGAATTTGTTAGATGATTGCTTTGCTGATACTGAAAAGGCAAATATGACTAGACAGTCAGCTTGTAATTATGGAAAGGGATACCTTTATGCTTGTCATTTTCTGTTATGTTATTAGTCATACATTTTTAGGAAAAAAATGCGTTGATTTTTTTCGTAAATTAGTAGGTTTCGAATTTTCGATATTACTGCTTGTTTTATAGTTTTTGGCGATGGAAATGATGGCTTGGTTGAAAGAATAGCTAAAACAGTCAAACTCAATATATTTTACAAAAAGAGTTGAGAGACTTGTAAAAAAACTTGTACATAAAATCTAGCGATAGTGTTGGTGGAGTGGAGTAAATACTTCTTTTTGGAATCCTATAAATCATTAGAATTGTGTGAAAAATTAGGGTGAAAAACATGAGTTTGCAGATTGGCCAAGGCCTGGCCCGGTCGTAAATTATTATTTATATTCACATGTAGATTTTTTGGTACATTTCACTGATCTACAGATCTACACACATAAAAAATACTACATACAAGACATGACATATGAATGTACCAAACTACCAAAAAACCAAACTCTCTTCTGAATTGGAGCGGCTCCACGAGTAATCACATATATCAGCATTTTATTATTATTCTGCTCTCTTTCTGTTTGACTAACAATAAGACTCGTAAAGGAAACTGCAATGATAATAAAATTTTCTCTTTCTTTCCATTACCCTTTTGTCCGTGCGTGTGTATGTGTGAACAATACATTTATTACCTTTTTCTTTTAACTTGATTGCAAAAGTTCAAAAGTCAAATAAGAAGAAGAGCAGCAAAAAGTATATATATGACAGGATGTCGACGGCAAAAGTAGAAAAAGACAGAAGAACTAGTAATCATACAAAACACGGCACACATAAATGTAATGAAGGCAACATGATGCATCTAGCCAAAAAATGTTCTAGTTGGACTTTGTTCAATTTACCACACTATTATCATCACCACTATACCATCTCTCTTTCTTGCCTTATTTTTCATGATTCATTTTATTTTTCTGGTTTTTCTTCCTTCATCTTTTTTACTTTTTATCTTCTATTGTGAATTCATTTGTTACATGCGATGCGAAGATACTTTTTGAAATGGATAATCAGATGAACAAAATGAATATGTGTGGCTGGGTTAGTTGGCCGACTGACAGTCTCTGTCTCTTTTCGTTTTTGTTCTCTATTGGCAGGCTGTTCCGTATGGAAATATAGCTTGGCCTTGTTGATTGGATTGCTATTGTAAACTGTAATTAGCCGAGAAAGATGACTGTAAAACATCGTGATACAATTTTTCTCCCTCTAACAATGGTACTATGGTACATTTTAATTGGATGGTGGAAAGGATCAAAGGGTTGCGTGTTACATGTATAATTTACATCATGTAGTTCATGAGTTTACATGGAATTTTCAACTTTACTGACACACATTTTTAGTATTCAATACTAAATGCTACATTATGTAAAATCAAGATATTTGTTGGATGACGCATTGTAACTTATGATTTATATTTTATATTTGCAGGAACCAAGATTGCTTCCGGTGTATTGTCATCAACGAACGACACAAGAATGTTCTCCAGTACAAAGAAAGTAAGTGATCGATTTTTTTCGATAAAAAATATTTATACAAAGTTGAAAGTAACTCTAGTTATTTTTTGAATCGATGAATCAAGAGACGCCATTTTTCTAATGATGTACATTGATGAATTCCCCGAAATCTTCATTCATCCGTTTGAAAAATCATTAAAATAAATTTTAACACAAAAATAAAAGACAGATGGAAAGAGATGTCAGGTGTCCGATTATTTTGCATGTTGCTTCGTCAAGTTATATGACAGGTTGCTACTCCACATTTCAAACTAGAATTCAAAGTAAAATGTTCATGTTGTTTTCCAAATCATCGGATACAAAGTCAGGAGTCTATTTTTCATGGTAAAAAAGCTCGTGTAACACCATTATAGTAAATATGCCTTTATGTTGCATGAAAATTTTCAGATAAATGATAAAAGTAGACATTTCACTCATCAATTTACTCTGTCACAAAAATCACGCATTCGTTTGATAGCATGCATGATTGGATTTCAATGTAAATTTTATCACCAGGTAACTTTTGAATATCAAAACAGTAATCTCGTTTCAAAAAGAACTGAGAAAAGAGTTATCAATTATTTTGATGCTCAAAAATTTACAAACTCTGTTCATGTTCGTGTTTGAAATATGAAACTTGCCATTTATCACTCAGTTTTGCAATTATTATTTCAATTTTCATTCTTATGAAAACGCCTAAGTGCAAACTAAATCGAATTAAAACAGTAGCAAAACGTCAACTAAAGTGTAGTGTTAAGTGATTTGAAATGAAATATTTCACATTATATGACTCTGCAATGTGTTCTTTACTTACCACACATGTCTATGCAGAACAACAACTAAAGCGGCAAAAGATGATACATTATACAATTCTGACAAACATGAAATGCATGGTAATCTAATACCTTTGTAGTATTTAATTTGATATGCCTATTAGGGTTGTTGGATGTGCACTCAGGAATGCTCTTATTTTTTCAAAAGTGACGTTCATACTTCCTATTTAGCTTTGTATTTTGTAGATTAACATTATCCGTGAAAACGTTTTTCATTTCATGATACCATTTAATAAAATTCACAACTAGAAAACATCCCTCACAGGCATAATATGTATAATGCAAACTCGTCCTGAATTCAAAACCAGAAAAAGAGAATAACGTCGGGAGAGAAAAGTTGAGTAAGTAAATATGCTAGTTACTGTCACAAAGACGGATGGTTTTACTGTCTATCTCTCTCTCTCTCTTGCGCTCTCTCACTCAATCCATTTTTAATAGAATAAAATACGACGTGACTTTTAAAGTGTTTTTAGTGGTTAAACACTTGTCTTGTCTTAGCTTACGTTTCAGCTTGATTTCTCATTTTATGAACAAATGATTCCCTTTTTATTGTATCATTTTACATTGCTACTGGAATATAAAAAGATGAGCAAATGTGTTGTGGGTTGCGGTTGTGGAATGAGTTGATATGTGATGGTCTCTCCGTTTGCATCTCACATCGCCTCCTCCATCACACTCTCACTTGCCCTTTTTGACTTTTTCGGCTACTGGTTTTGAATTCAAAATGAGAAATTTGTTGTAAATTAGATTTTTTTGCTAAAGGTGTGCGTGTGTGCTAAGCTTGTTGTGTGTGTCAACCATGAAATAGGTTTGTACTTTTCTGTCTTCTGCTGACTTTTTTTAAATACGACGACCTTTTGTTAAAGTTGGCAGCAGGCAGGCAAAGAAGCAAACAGCAACACACTTCAATGTATTTCATGGGGAAGAGAATGATGAATCATGTGAAGTAATGCAAATTAGTGACAGAAAGTGAAATGTACAGTTGTTGTTGTTGTAGTTAACTTGTCAATGTAGCATGTCTTACGCAACAGTGTAACTCCATCTTTATAACATTAAACCATATTATCGTGATATCCTAGTGGAATAAATTATTTTATCCTTTTGGTTAACAAGGTGTAGCAAATGCTGATATATGAGGTAGCTCACGAATTCCACCAGAGCATCCATACATCATAGGATACATTATTAAAATAAAACTGGTAATTTGATACGCGTATCAAGACTGGATTTCTGAGATCGCGGTTACATTACAGGAAGATGAGCTTTCATTTTTTGCATGTTGGTTTAAGAAAGTAAATACTGAACACCAGAAGCAAACTTTCCGTAAATATTTTTCAGAACGTCTTCTCTTTGTATCCTTTTTCGTATATTTTTATAATTTCGGGGGTAAAGGGCTAAAACTTAAAAGATTTTTTCCCTTGATCTTGACAGGTATGTATTTCAAGTAAAAACCAGTAGCAAAGTAATTTAATCACAATCATTTATGCTTTCGTAGGCAGCTACTGTGAAGAGAAGAATAGTCTGGAGAACTTGTGCAGCCAAATTCCTGGAGATGCTCAACTCTACTCCTTATTCCGAGTTGATGCACAACCGGAAGATTGTCCATTTAAGTAAGTCAAATAAAAATATTGTGTTCCTTTAAAAACCAGTATAATTTTAAGTTCTACAGTTTAACAAAACATTTTCTTCATATTTTTTTCCCAGGGGAGCTCCATTTACCTTTACGTACAATCGAGGACATGGGGAATGTAAGAATCCTGTTTCATACGTGGACACTTGTACAGAGTCTTCTAGGCTCTTGCTCCGTTACCAAGCTTGTCCCGATGTCCAAAAGACGGAAAGCACATGTAAGCCTTTGCTATATTTAACTCTGTTAATTTTACGGTAAAATATTTCTTTGATTTATGAAACTACCCTAAGGGTAAAATGCAATCTTTACAACTCAAACTCAGATATACATACATGCATCCAAGTCCAAGTACATACATGCCTTGCTTACATTGGTTACATAAACACTCATATTATTTGCATCTTAAAAATTCAACCGACGAGAGTGTAATTATATAGCTCACACGCGAGTAATTACGAGAACGTTCATTAAAGCCTACTGCCTGTTGTTTTTATCCCTCTGGTCATGTAAATGTCCCGCAACATTATTACATTACCTTCTAAAATTGGGAATTACAACAGAAAACTCATAGCACATGATGAAAAATGTTTTTTTCCCTTTGTGTCGTAGTAATCTAATACTAGGAACATGGAGGGAACAGTTCATAGTTCACATTTTATAACAATAATTTTCCTAGTTTCCATTCTTTCCATTTTGCTATTCGCTATCACCCATGCCGGTCGGGAGTGAAAAATGGGCAAAACCAAACTGTGGAAGTGGAAGCCCGGAAACTGGTAAAAAGAGATGAAAGTTGTTGATAAACTTGTACATGTGAAATGCGAATAATGTTATGCATGTATGTAGACATGTGCAATGCATTATTAGTCTGAAATTATTGTATAAACATGCATATAAATTTGGTGAAGTTGGTAAACTTTTATTACAGGTCATGTATATCTTCACGATAGTAGCTATATATTCAGTTGGACTTATTTCTTTGAAATTCTATTTACAATGCAATAATATACTTCTATTATTCCTGCACAACGAATAAAGAACTCACAAAAGAAACCAAGAGAGCAATGGATAAAAAACCCTTTGGTGATAGATGAAAGGGAGTTGAGAAAGAAAAGTAATGATATTTGTAAGAGAATTATCCTCAAAAGGTTAACAATTGGTCATAAAAAGTTTCAAAAAGAGGAATCAACAGCGAAAGTTAATCTAGTTTATCAGCAGCATTTTCTCAATTTATAGTGTACGTATGAACATAGTAGTAGTACACGTAGTAAATATTGCGTTTTCTCATTCATAATCATAACAAATTACTTTTGTGCATCATTGAATGATGAGAAAGTTCTATTTGCATGCATCATAAAAATAAGGATTTCAATGCAAGGTCCTCTTCTGCAATGAATGGAGCTATTAAAAAATTGTATTTAAGGGGAAGCCGTAGATGATACTCTGTTCATTTTTCTATCTAAATTAACATTCATTTATTAAATTACATTGAGAAAAGTAATTACCGCATTTTTCAAAATTCATGAAGAAGAAAACTGATTTTTCTTGACAAATTCAAAGAC
>JAQFXM010000286.1:0-57475 GCA_034693345.1 Entomobrya multifasciata
TAACCCAACCTTTTTGAATTGAAAAAATACTACTTTCTGTGAACGCTGTACACAATTTCATGACTTAAAACCTAACCTAACCCAACCTTTTTGAATTGAAAAAATACTACTTTCTGTGAACGCTGTACACAATTTCATGACTTAAAACCTAACCCAACCTATTTGAAATTAAAAAATTCTTTCTGTGTACATTGTACACAATTTCGTGGTCTAAAACCTAACCTAACCTAAATGATTTTAATTGAGAAAATACTACTTTCTATGAAAACTGTACACGATTCCATAACTTAAAACCCAACCTAACCTATTTCAAGTAGTGCTTTCTATGCACACTACTAACAATCTCAGACAAAATTTATATTTAACAACAACTTGGTTTCAATCGACTTATTTGGTTTCAATAAATCGAATAGCTTTATTTTCAGTACTGAACAAACTACAAACGCAATGCACAAATTATATAACAATTAATCATGGTTAAAAAGCTTAAACTTCCTCCTCATCCATATCTTCAACCAGTGGAATCCCATTTACATCTGTTTCAATATCTAAATCGAGATCAAATTTAAGTTCTGACACTTCTTCAAGAAAATAATGAAATACATCTATATTCTGACTGCGAGCTTTCTTATAAAAACTATAGTGTGCTAAGTAGGACGCATAGTTCTTCTACAACCTGATAACATCACATTTATCATGTAATAAGACTAATAAGTTGTAAAAAGAAGCAAGTTACATTTATAAAAACTAATATGTAAAACCTGCAATAAGTAGGCAGAAAGGCTTTCGCATGCCTCCATAATCCTTCCACAGTATTGGTGTGGGTACCAGTTTCTGGATCTACAAAATTCAACTTATGATTCACCGTTAAATGTTGAAAACCTTCCTCTTGCAAGCAGTTATAAGCCTTCCAACAATCACTAAATATAGTAGTGCCAGGTCTTATCCACTGTTTGATTATGGTGAGTAAAGTTTGAGTGTCTCTCTTCTCAACAGGAACTAAAAAGGCCTTTCCTGTACCACGCTCCACTCCCCCAAAAATCCATTGGCCCTCGACACGGTGGCCTTTGTTGTATTTTCTCTTCCCGAATTTCGAATCGTCTATTTCAACGATAATACCTTCCCCGCCAATCATTTCAGATTTCGACAGACTCCACTCAAGCAATACCTATTTTAGTTCGCTGATATATTATATCGGAAACTATCTAATAAGATTGGTATGAAAAAACTTTGATTTCTGTGAACCTGTCGTAAGTAACTCGCCCAATTGTTAACAGTATTCTTGTTCACCTCAGCCTCAATCTGTACGTCCTGTTGGTCATAGTTTTTAACGAGCCCATACGTCATCTTTAAAATTGTTCCAAAATCCAGCTTTGAGTTACTAAACCATGATCCCTTCCGTAATGAAACTTTGACGTCACATTTGACCTTGCGAAAGTTAACCATTCTCACGGCCCAACACCTCCAGTAGTGACCACCCTCCAACTTTCTTAGGACCATTGGCTTGCCACACGAACATGTTTTCTCTTTCTCGAGCAATTTCATGTCTTGAAGAAAAGTGATCATCTTATCTTCATCTTGCGCCAGTTCATGGATTCTACAGTAGTTTAACATCATGATGCTCAAAGCTAACCCTATTCACTTTCCTGTCTCTCCGACTCTACTTTTATGATCTCTCCAGAATTATGATGATATGATTTTCTCAATACTTTTCGTAATTAAATTAGAATTAAGTACGGAGGTGTCATTGTCACTATGGAATGACACAGTTCATAGCATGTGGTGACGCCATGATACCTATGGAAATCATACCGTATAGGGTCAAATATCTCGGGAATGGGAGGAGACTGCACTCCAATTCTTGGAGAATATTAATCAGCATGTCAAGTACTATAGAATGACATATCTCAATATTCTAAAATGGCAATGTCGCTGATCTAGGATTATACCCAAAAAAATCTAATTTTTTAATCATTCGAAAGGGTTAAATTCCATTTTGAATGTAAAAAACGGTTTAATCCATCCTGACATCATGCACACTTTTTCCTTTTTTTTCTAAAAATGTTTTACAGATTGTGTCATCAGATAATCATATCTACAGAACAGAGTACTCCGCCAGAAAAAAATCAGGAGTCCAAAAATATGAGTAGTAAAATGGCTCGTGCACGGATTATTCTCAAGTGTCAGTTTCAATTTTTACGATTTTGTTTCCTGATTTCAGAAAGGGATGGTTAATTCTGGGGGTAAAATGCAAAAAAAGGATAATGCTCATCTCTCAACTTTCTAGAAAAAGTAGAAAAATGTATTTCAGGATTGACAATGGATAATAACAATTGCTAAGTTATTACATTACTCACAAGAATATATTCTGTCTCTGACGAGAGGTTTCAAAAATGCCATTCATCCGTTATGCATTAAAATTGTTGGGGGATATGTATGAATATTCCATTAGGGATTTTTTTGGAATTTTTTTCATGAATTCAACCGAATAAAATCTCACCTGTCAATGAAAGCAAGTTGACTCATGCCATTATTTTTTGTAGTGTTGGTTGAATAGATTTTGATATTCAATTTTATGTAAACGTCAAAAAATGAGAATAGAGTTGATTTTTAAGTGATTCTGGATTTAAAATACATTTTCGAGTATTTTATTTCATTTCCGTAATTCCTTTTTTATACAATTGATTGGTATGACAGGCTGTTAAGGACATAAGCTAGTTTTTTCCTGATTCTGGAATCAAATAGACTGGATTTACAGTTTAAAATATTCTTGACTTGCCATTCAAAATATTTTTCTGGTAGTCGCCGTGTGTTCGAGAATTCATGAATGTTCTTATTTGTGAAAGATTATTCATTTTTTATTGAAGAAGCTCAATTTTCTATTCTACCCAATCCATTTCTGTGTACTGAACTGAGTTTGAGTGACAGATGTGTTTACCGCACACATACAAAGAAATTAACTGATTGTTTTATTTCATCGAAAGAATTCAACAAAGTAGAGACCTAACAGATAGTAGAATTTCTTAAAGGTGGTATTCAATTTGCATTGTTTTTTCCACAAAACTTATATGTCTTCAGATAATTCTACTGTTGGGAAAATGCAATAATTATAGCCCTTTTATTCTAGAACAAGTAGTTTAACATGAAAAATACTTGAAAAAAATGCTCCACACTTTAATTTACATTAATGAATAACAAATAATGAAAAGGGGTAACATACAAAACTACAATGTTGAAAACACACACGCAATTTTTTCCAGAGTTCTTTAGATTATAGACATGTGTTTGTTGTGCACATCATTTTTATAGGAAAAAAGTTGGTAAAAACATTCAACATTGCATGTGGAGAAAATATATAGTCTTGTGATGATGATAAGATAACGTGTATGCATGTTTGTGTACTTTTTTGGGAATAACCTGTCATTATCTTGTGCAGTTGCGATTGATGTTTATCTGGTAATTTTTTTCGGAGTAAAATATTAAATTAAAGGTGGAGTTTTTACATGCGATGCAATATGCTGAGGATATGCTATTTTTTGGAACGTTTCTGGAAACATGGGCGTTATGAATTTAATGAGTGCCAAAAAAACATGGTTGAAATAAATAGTCGGAGGAACTTCTCTTTCGATTTTTTTTTCTGAACAACTTTTTTCCTTTATTTCTTATTTGCTTAATTAATTTTTCATCATATCATAATTATTAATTATGTATATTTTTCCGTAAATGAATTCTTAATGAATGGATCATCATTTTTTGTATTATATCATCATCGATTTGTTTCTTCAATATCTCGTGATGACATAATAACAGTGTTTGTAAATTAATTATATAATTATTTTTAGTAGTATAATTACTGTAATAATATTTAAAATTCTTCTCTTTTTTTCTCCTAAACTTAAGGTTTTTAAATACGAGTATAGGTATGTTCTTATATAATTATCTATAAATTGTAATAAATTTAGCAATACTAAACTATAAGTATAATTAATTATAAAGTTAACTAAACGTTTTACATACACGGTATTGTTTTTACGTATATTAAAATTGTAATATATTTTGTAGCTTTTTAATATAATACTCTAAATAATATTTACAGTATTATATACAGCACAATTATTTTTAAATTTCTAGGTATATATATATTTATTACACTCGCTAAAAGTAATAAAAACTCACTAAAAATTGTAACACACACGGTTTGTTGTGTTGTTTTTTTGTAAACGTAAAATACGTATAATGAATTTCGGTGAACTATATAGTTCTTCCGTTGCTTTATGCTTTTTTTCCTGCTGCTGTGCTATTTTTTCAAAATTTTGCACGTGTAAATAAAATTGTGTACAGTTTAATATATATATTTGCTCTTTCTACCTACCTATTTTACAAAGCTAACACTAAAAACTACAATAGCTTAAATATATTCACAGTTGTTACACAATTTTATTTTAAATTAGGTTAAAACTTAAAAATTTTGTTAAATATTTTTTGAAAGTGTCGTGTCGTCGGGGATTTTTAATTAAAAAGCAGTTTTGTTTAAAAAATTGGGTGATGATTTTACTGTCGTGTGTGTGATATTTTTAGACAAAGACGTAAGCAAATTGTTTTTGTACAATTTTACACATTCACACAACTAATTTTAATTGCTGTACACGAGTTTATAAATTAAAAAGATAAATCTTGTAAAACTCTACAAGCGCTTCAACAAGGTTGAATCAACGAAAAAGATTTTTAAAACCAAGTAAAATTAATAAAAATACCCTGTTGATATAATATTATAATTTAGTTTATGATTGTTTTAAAACTTGTGTCGGAAAGATTGAAATATTTTTTTGAGGTAAAAATATTGAAAAAGAAGCTTGAAAGATTTGTTTGATTTAGCGCAAAATAATTCTGTTTCTGAAAAATCGTATATCTTTTGTGTCACAGATTTGTTGATTATTTTGAAGAATTTTGAGTTTTTGAAAAGGGTGGAAAAAGTACTTACAGAGCTTAAGCTTGATATAATATAGAGTGTAGTTTATATAGTATACTTGAAGAAAGCGATGAATGTTTAAACATTGCATTTTTGCATTGCTTTTTTGTTTGAAGAGGAAAAAGGTGAGCCTTAAAAGTTAATCGTATATCTTCAGAAGTCACATTGGTTGTGTTGTTGCATATTTTGTTGATGCAACAGATTATTTTTTGATGATTTTTTTTTGTCACAAATTTAAAAAGACAAGAGTGTAAAGAGTTTTAAAGTGTCTAGTTTTTCTTATACATATCAGAATTATTTTTACCCTTAAGATTTTGTAAAGTGATAGCTTAATTTATAGTGTTTTAACGCTGAGTGTTGTGTTGCTCTCTTTTTAAAGTGTGTAGCAAAAAAGCAGTGTAAAGTTTAAAATGTAGTAGAAAAATGCAGGTAACAAATTGAATTATTTTCTTTTACTCTCTCAACCTCTTCATCATCATATCATCCAACTATGTAATTTATACTGCTCATTGTCAGTCAATTTATAAGAACCACACTTGTATAAATAATTTAATCTTACAGTTAGCTAGTTTATAAAAACTGAAGATTTATTACACAGAAGACATTTTGTTGTCGGTTTTTTTCGTTGATAAATCCAAAAAAATATTCCTTGACTATGTATTTTTTTAGGAACACTGGAAAAAGATCTCTTGAAATTTGATTCTATTGTTTTTTCTTGATATTTTTTAACTTTTTGGCAGTTTTGAAAAATAAAAATGAATGGGAAATATTTACTTTTTTGGATTTTGTTTCAAGTTGCCCCAAAAACCTTGAAGAGAAAAAATGACAAAATAGAGAACTAGAAATTAAGTTATTTTGCTAAAAATTGGGTAACATTTTTCTCTCTTTGTTTTTAAAAGCTTTGGCCTCTCCGAGATATTATTGGCCATGTTCAAAAATTTCTCCGGATATTTTAAAAGATTATCTTGTCATCTTCATTCATTAATACAACCTACATAAGAACCTATTATACCGTACTCACTAATATTAAACCTACCTAACATCTATGTTTTTGTATAAATACTTACATAACCGAGTTTTCATGTACACGACGATGATGAACGATATAATTTTTATACAAACGACAAATATATATTAATTACCACATTAAAACACAAATCATATATATTACTCTATACTTCCCTACACGCTTTTTTTCTAAAAACTATCATTTATAAACTTGGAAGATTAATTGACTTGATCGTTTCATATTTCATCTTTTTTAAATAACTTTACACACATTAAAACCCCTAATTTTTTAATGTTCTCTTTTTCATTCACGCCATTTTTCTTAAAAACCTTTTTTGCTGCGCGACGATGATCATGATGTCCCACCCACTTGTTTTTCTTATTCTCCTTCGCCGTCATGTCCATTTTGCACTTTTATTACACATTACACAACTCACTCACGATAAGAATACAAATTTGTTCATTAAAACTCACACACACACTCACAAAACGTAATTAGTTAAAATTTCACATAATTTTTTTGTTTTCTTACGACACGACAACGACGACGAAGATGATGATTGTTTCAAACGTTGGACTTTTTTCCTAATTAACTCTATTAAAATTAAGTTTAATTAGTACGGGACTTGTGTGTAAATATAATTTAAATTAGTTAAAAAATTCATGAAATCTACTGTACAACAATTGATCATCATACACAAAAAAACTGAAGAGAAAGAGAAAAAAACGACTTGGTTTTTTTGTAGATGTGTAGATTTTTTTAAAGGTAGTACACGGTACTTACTTGTTTGTAATATATATGGTTTACGTATATATTTAAATGTTAAAAGGTAAAATTGCTGATTTGTTTTTTCTGTTGCAGAGAGTAATAATAATTAACGGTTTTTAAAAAGTCAAGTAGTTTAGGTTGGTGGTGGTGGTGGAGGAGGAGTTTTTTAAATATTCCCAGTTGGAAAGAGAGGAAGAATGAAAAAACACCTTTTTGGACTCGCCCACTCACTCTGCCTCTCCCGGGGGATGATTTGCATCGTCGTGCGCAAAAGTTGATTATTTTGATATCTTCTCTTGTAAAAGTTTCTTAATAGCTTAATAATCCTGGTTGGATATCTTGTTTGTAGGAACCTGATCAGAGGAGAAAAAAGAGAAATAAAATTAATTAATTATGATTCTTAATGTGATATTTTTTATTACCCGGTTTTAGATTACAAGATAGTGAAAGTGTACAAAAATTTATTGTACATTTTAATTTATTGATATCATCATCATTATCTTGTTTATCATCAAGCGAAGCAAGTTAGTGTAATTTCAAAAAATTGCGAAATAAAATTAGCAGTGAAATTTGTTATGAGATTTGGCGGATGAGCATGTTAAGAAAAAAAAGGCAACAGGTTGAATGAGAAGTGTTGGGGAGAAATAAGAAAGATGAATTAGTTTTAGATTCTCGGAAAAGGGTTAATAGATCAAGTTTTTTTTCAACGGAGGAGAAGATAAAAATAAGAAATAAAATTTATAGAATGTGGTGGTTTTTTGATAGGATATAAAAATAAGAGAGCTCGCATATCATATCATATCATACGATGATGATTACGATATTATATGTTGTCCAAGTCGACTATTATGTGTGTGTGCATTACCCCATAAATCATGTGATTTTTGTGCAGGAGTAAGTAGACGATCTTATCTGTTTTTTTGGTGAGATAGCTTTAAAGGCAGAATATTTTTTTCAAAGAAAAAGTTATGTAGTTCAGTTCAAATGACTTGTGTGGAAAAATGCCTAATTTTGATGAAAACCTGGGTAAAATAATATGTGATGTTTTTTTATACAAAATTGTTTGAGATACAAATTAGGAATTAAAGTGTATAAAGTAATGTGTGTATATTGAAGGAAATCATTTCGTGACTGGATAACATTTTATCCAATATGCCGTGTGTACATTTGCGGTTCTCTTGTAACACAACCAATCGTGAAATAATAACTGGTTTTTATGGAAAAGGTAAGCGGGGAAGAGAAAAAAATAATCTACGTGCACAAATCAACATTTGTTTTTTTCTGATGCTAACTAGAGTGTAAGGGTTAGAAACTTATCATTATACTGATATGTGGACTTGCTGTTGGTAGATTGGTAGGAGTATTTCAACCCTTTTTTTCGTATGTACACCAGCAATTATAGTGTAGTCACCTTGTATGAAAATGAGAATTTATATATAAAGTATTTTTTAGTCTGGCCACTGGTGAGTTAATTACTTTTTTAATACTTTAGATTTCAGTCAGAGAATAAATTTTAAATTTGTACTGCAGTTTATTATAATTTTGATTGGATAGTATAAATGAAAATGTAGAGGAAATTAAGTAGTAGCGAGGGAGCCGCCATGTTTCTTTGTAGTTTTTTCTGTTTTGTTGAAAAGTTTTTTTTTTTTGACGTGGACGGGATTTATTGCTGTGCTTTGTCATTATTACACGAGAGAGAGAATATGAGAAAAAAGGCTAATTTCAGCATAGGGGAAAATACAAATTACACATTAGTTATTTTTAAGCAATCGATCATAATAATCATAATTTTTTGTGAGGTGTAATTTAAATTATTATGAAGGCAGGAGTGGATTAATTAGGATTTTGGTTTATTTTAGAATGGGGTATGGATTTTTGTTTGAATTCAGGGAAAAATGAAGGAGTTTGACGTTGTTTGATTTTCTTGCTTGTTTAGCGAAAATTTGAAATAACACTAGATACGAGTTGGTCCTTACATGAAACAATGGAAAATGAGTAAAAAAAGATATCCAGGAACTGAAGCTAGATCGTCGTGACGCGTTAGATAAATTTCTACCCAATTTTAAATTTAAAATCCATCATCATCTCAGAAACTTAATCTGCTGCCAATTCTACACTACAACTGCTCATCAACTCTAATGAGAAAGCTTATTACACCCCCACTGCACAATATCCTACATTTTTAAATGAATTCCTTTTTTCCCCATTTTCCAATCTCATCAACACTGCTTGCTATTGCATTGCATCGCATTACTCATCATCAGCAGCAAGTTAATTTTACTCACAAATGCCGGAATTCCAGATAAAACTTTAATGACTTTTTTTCTCATTTCCAAAACAGACCCTTAAAACTTGTGTAATTCCTTGTCTTGATAAAAATTTGAAATGAAACTTTAAAAAAATTGTAATCGCTACTCTTTCATGAAAAAAATATCTGCATTTGTTGAATTTAAATAAAAAAGGGTTGCGACCCTCTTAAAAAAATAAAAATGAAATGCATTTTTTTCTCTGGAATAGCATGATAAACACTTTTGTATATTCTCTCTGGAATGAATTACTTATGGGCGCATGCATACGTAATAAGTGCGTATGACAATGTTTCGTTATTAGCCATTCATTCAAAAAACGACCAAAAATTATTTTAAGCTGCTGCATTGCATTTTTCATATATTTTTTCTCATATGCACACCATTTTTCCCTAAAAAAGACTATGATATCGGATTACAAGCGCATTCAAACATTCCAAAAAAATATTGCGTGTGGTTATGTGTGTTTATAACATCGAAATAATGATAAGGGGAAAAGCACAAAAATAAATGGAATTCCACCACGAACAAGAAGAATGACAATAATAAGGGGAAAATATATCGTTTCTTCTTCTAATACAATATGAATGGAAATGAAACATTTTCTCGATTTTTTTTCTCCAGATTCCTCCCAAAAAAGATTCCTACGTCAGATCAGAGTTTTGCGGATAAGCTTTTTACTCTCAGATTCATTTTCTATCTTGAGAAAAACAAGAGACTACTGACTACTTACAAAGATAATCATGCCAAATCCAATCCAGAGAGAAGAAAATAAGTATTATTGTACAATCTCTTTGATTACATTTTTTGGATATACTTCTTGTTCATCTTCAAGAAAAAAATCGAGTACACTCAGCAGATTTGCAAAAGGAGATAAAAAGATGCGGATTATTATGATGTCTCTTGGATGAGTCTCCCTTGTGAGTTTACTATGTTATTCCATGGGTATGTATTCATTTAATGTCTAAAAATATGCAATCTTGCAAATGAAAAGGATATGCTTATGCTACTGAGGCAGTTTTGCAAATAAACCAATTCAAAATATGCTTATAATCGAGATTGTGTGGGATTCCCTATTGAGCTATCTAACTGATCAACAAGACACACACACACACATCTGTCGTGTATCCAGTAGAAAAAAACAAGCCGCATGGTGTATGATACTACATGCTGTGCACACTAATATTACCATTCCACCCTGTATGCACATGACCATATTGGATGATGACATCAAAGCGATAAAAATGACAAGGCATATAATATTACGCAAAAAAATGTCCAAACATGGTCGGGTTTTTATAAAACAAAGCAAAGCTTAAAAAAGAAAGCCGACAAACATTTTGATAATGATGATGATATGTGTATTTTTCTTGTAATGTTTATTTCAATAAAAATTAAATTAAATTACAAAAATGGTGATTATAACCATCACTTACCTTAAAACACAACACGACGACGATGACGTTTTAAAAAGACGAAGACGACAACACGACATCGGCAGTAAATATGATACACTTGACAAAGCACAATTTTTTATAAGAACAAATGTTTTTGCTGTTTCTCCAATTTCATCCACCCACGCATAATATATTAATCTGCTTAAAACTTTTAAAAATTATTATTTTCATTCTTCAATTCTTCATATCCATCCATTTCAATCCTTCCTTCCTTCCTTCCCTCTCTGGTTTTGGTTTATTACGTAAAACTTAAGTAGCCGCATATTTTATCATCCTTCAATATTGATTCCATCCTTAGTAGCAAAAAAATGTACAATTTTCTCCTAAAAAATAGCGTCGGGTTAGGTTGTCCTTATGGGGTGTTTAAATGTGATGTCCATAATACTGGGGCGGGTACTGGTACGCCTCGTTGTGGTAGTCAGTCGGAGGCCGGTGCATCATATGCTGTCCGTCCATCATGTAGCCCATGGAACCGTCAGGACTGTACGCTCCACCTGGAGCACCATGAGGAGGGAACACTGGATTAATACAAAATATTATGGTACTCCATTTAATGAAAAGTTCGTTACGTAAAAAAGAGGTTTACGAACGTGTGTGCAACTAAACTACAGAGAAAAAAAATATTAAAACTACAAACGCCGCTTTTATTTCCGCTCACGCAATCCGTACTCCGTACCCTTTTATTTTGGATGAACTATCCTTACATCGCATGCACGCGTGGAACAATTATTATGATCGGTTCTATTATATTCTCCTCCTTCCACCGCCACATTTAGGATGGAGAAAAAATATATATGTTCAATTTCCCTTTATTACCTGTGTCCACACACAGCACAAATGAGGTATCTTCCCTTTTTAAAAACCCTGCCATTTATGTGCTTGCCTGTCAGTCAGTCAATCCATCCATCCACCACCACCGACCATTCCTAATTTTGCATTATTAACGCATTTTACATCATCAATAGAAAGCCTAATCACAGGATTGTCATGCATTTGGAAAAAAACTCTAGGTTTTCCTATTGGACTAGCGGTGGTGGTGGTCATGCAATGCAGTAGAAGAATCGCCGCCATGATGAATCCGACATGCAAGCTATTGAAATAAACCCATATTGTTCTTTCGTGTTTAAATTCTAATTATTAGTTAAACCAACGGGACTTGGTGTATAGCACAGAAGTGTACCTACTACTGCATTGCTGCTATATGTATGAAAACCAAGCGGCGGTGGTGGTAGCCTTTACTTCCCCGTTATCTGTCGTCTTGTCTGTTTGATAATCTCAAGATTTATTACAACATATTTATGTGAAGCCACCACCACAGCCACCATCATCCCTACTGAAGTAACAGAGAGTACTTTAGTGCAAGGACCAGAGAAGTAGTAAAGCACCTCGAGATAAATGGGCTTGAAGAGGTGTTAGGAGAGCCATTTACACTGACTGACCCATACCCCAGAAAAAAAGTGAAAATCCAAAAGCTTTTACTTGTGTGTATTTTCTAAGGGAAAAATTATTGTACACAAGCTTGAATTTGTTGTTGAGTTGAGAAATAGTAAAAAGGAGAAAATATTTATGTATGTATTTTCCAAATAAAAGAGATAAACAACTGGACAAAATACGGAAAAGCTTTTCCTGTGGACTTTTTTCTCTTTGGGATAGTGGATATATGTATATGGTGGAGGGTTGGTTGTTTTTTTTTGGTTTGTGAGGAGGTGGAGGAGACAGAGAGAGGAAGGATGTCCATTGTCAGAATCAGGAATGGTTGAGAGGTGAAAGATGAGTCCTTTGGGCTCACTACACACAAGCCCATTGAAAATAAAAATGTTTCAGACAAAAAAACTACATATAAAAGCATCGCTTTCTTCCTTTTTTTAATGCATTTTCCATTTTAGTTGTGGAAGCAGGACAATGGGAAAGTGCACGCTGCTTTTTGGTTGGTGGACTATTTGGAAGTAAACAAAACACCTTTCCTATCTTTACGTTCTCATCGTCAACGCTTTTCCCAGAGACTAGTATCGCATATCGCTCTTTTGTGTTGGTCTTTTGAAAAGTGCTCTATGCTTTTTGTTGTTTTGTATGGACCATTGAGAAAATTCCAAAGAGAGAGTAAATGGATAATATCAAGTAGATATGTTTGTTAAGTGCTCTTTTTTTCTCTGAGAGATAAATGGAATGAATGCATTTTTTTTTGCAAAAAATATTTTCCAAGTGTAAAAGCAACTTTTGACCAAACAAGAGGGGGAGTATCCACACATTTATTTTATGACGAATGATCGCATGAGAATATGTATTTTTTCCCTTTCTCGTAATAATGAGGCAATTAGCACTCAAGAGAGCAAACGCTTCAACAAAATAATAAGCCAACTAATATGACCAACGCGTGAAGATTTTCTGCTGCTGAATGCACTCTCCACAAAAAATATAATAAGCTCTACTGATTCTTCTCAGTTTTCATGGGGAAATGGCACCACCACCACCGCCGACACTAACATGGCCACAGTGAAAACTGAGACGGAGGAAAATAAGGGATTTATAACTTGCATTGCATTTTCTCTATTTCCAAAGATTATATTCTCTTACTTTTACTTGTGATGATCATTTGGCCTTGGAAAAGCTCTAGAAAAAAAATACTATCGTGTGTATTATGTGTGTACTTGGTTGAGTGGGTGCGTTTTCAAGGAAAAAGTATTCTCCATTTCATCATCACAGAATAAAAAGGGTAGCAAAACGAACCCCACATATAAAACCCTATCAAAAGAAAATGACAGCTGCCCTTGTGATTGATGACACTTTTTCCCATTTTCTCTACGAGAGTTTCGTTAGAGAAAAATTTGTATAAAGAAAACGTGAGCACACACACATTTCTCCACTAATGCATCCAACCATTATTTGGATATTCTAAGTGAACCAGAAAGCGGAACTAGTGAGCTTGTTTTGTTGTCGTATGATAATCAGTTGAGTTACAACACAAACCAATCGATTTTTTCTTGGAAGATCAATAAAGTAGGAAAAAATTGCATGATATTTTTGTTTGTGTGTATATCCTGCTGCCAAATGTACACACATAAATTATGCTTTTTTGATGCGTAAAGGTAAACTAATTGGCCCTGACCACGCACATTTTTTTCTACTTGACAAAATCTTCTCTTTTTATGGCTATTTCGCTGTTTGGTGTAATCATCACCTTTTACAATCCTGATCATCATCATCGTTATCTTTTTTTAGTTTGTTAATTGACCACCAGCTTTATCTTTACTCTACAACAAGCTTGTTAGAACACATTATTGCAAAGCTTGCCGACATCAATCAAGATGAAAGAAGAAGCGGCTTGTACGTTGTTTTTTTTTGCTCCTCCTGTCGAACAAGTATTTTATTACTAGACAGCATCAGCAGCAGCGAACCACTGTAGCAATAAGTCTGTTTTTTTACTTAATTTCTACCTACCTATCTTGCAGAAGCAGACATTAGACAGACATGTAAGAAAAAAATTTCAGCCAATGAATTGCCTTATGTGTGTAGTTACTTTATTAGTACGTAACATTTTGATTGTAGTATACTTTTCCACTTTGGTCATAAATTAAACTGCTAAAAGAAGAAGATATACAAGGGAATAAACTGCACACCTGGTTTGATTACAGCATTAGTTTTTTTTGCTCTTGGTGAAAAAAAGAAGCTTCTCTCTCAATTCGTAATTGTCCACTATGTTTGTGTGTATCCTTTTTGGCCTGCCTCCTAATTCAATCCAATTTGTTCAAGAGACCTTTAATGGACCGGCAATTTGTGGCAATCTAAAGTGATGGACCGGTCGATTCTTTTTTATCAGAGAGGAGAGTGGATAGGAGATAGATACACGGTAGTATGTACGTACAGCGTATAAAAAAGATGGTTTACGAGATAGGTAGGAAAATTATAAAAAAGTAGCAAAGAGCAAAAGAGGGCACCCACACATAAAGCTTTTGACCAAAAATGTACAAATTTTCTTCTAAAGATTCCCTTTTAGAGTCAAAAGGTAAAATTGCTGTGTTTGTCCAAAGGAGAAAAAATCTAATTAGAAAAATTGTACAGAGGGAAAATGTACAGCTGGTGCTGCTGCTGTTTCAGGAGTTTTTATCTTCGAGGTTCAATTCTCTGAGCTTCAAAAATAGATAATCAAAAAGCTATTCGTTTTCGTAAGGATTACGAGTGTATCTATTGATATTGATGCTGGTTTGGTTGTGTATTTTTTTCAGAGATAAGATACGTTATCTAATGGAATTTGGTGTATTTGGGAAAGAAGCAATGAGAACCCAGAGAGATTTCGTCAACAAAGCAGTCTGGAAGGGAGACCGACCGGCTGTGTTTTTTTTGGAAATTGATAGGGAGAAAGTATCATGGAGCAATAGAAGATGTATAGCTTTTATAATTGAGTCAATTGGGTAATGAGTCAATATACTTGTGGGTAACAGTCAACCTGATGATGATGGTAATGAAGAAGATGATGATTTGATATAGGAAAGTTTTTATACAAATCTGTTGTGCACCTGCGACGCGGCAGACTGATATGTTTTGATTACATCCATGAAACGAGCAACTGAACAACGTAATAAAAAGTGGAATGGTTGATACGATGCGCTACGGTTTTTCTGTACTAATTGAGGAGCATGGGGATCAGTGGAGAAATAAAAGTAGGATTTTTTTTGGGGAGAATGGTGATGTTGATGATGGCGGCATTTTATTTCTGGGGACATGTCGGGTGAGAGAGAGATAGAAGGACATTTGGATTTTCGTGGATGGTGATGATGATCAGCGTCATCATTATCAAGTTGATGTGGAGTTGATGATGGTGGGATATATATACGCAAAACCACCAACACCACAGTCACATCAGAGGAGAAAGAGATGGCATGTCAAGTTGATAGTGATGTTGGTTAGGTGGAATGGTGATGACGATAGAAGAAAAAGAGGAAACATGTCTTGTTCATTAAGAGACGAGTCCCAGTCGATTTGGTGGTGACGTTATACAGAGCAGCGACGACGAAGAGATGTGGTTTTCATTTTATATTATAAAAGGAGGAAAAAATGCTCTAGAGATTGTTTAGCTTTGTGTATTGTGGAGGACAGAGTTTTGTGTTGATGTTGATGATGATTAGACATTACATGACTCTGTACTTTGCGGTCACTCTCTCGCAACATGTCCAACTTTACGACTTGTCGTGCTTGTCCAAGTTTTCTCTGGGAGAGTTTTTTTCAGATGGGTTCTCTCTCAGGAGAGACCGCGGTCGGTCACTAGGAATACACGTTTTATATGAAACAGAAGAGTTTGTGTCCACTACCACCACCACCACCAAGAAGACCATTTGCCACCCTAATTATTTATTTCAAGTAATGCCACCAGAATGGGTTCATTGAGAAAAACCACAGAGAGGAAAGTAGAGAGTTGTGGAGGAAAACCAAGAATATTTCCTTAATTTTCTCTGAGAGTAAAGCTATTTTACATGGTGTGTGTGTGTAAAACTATTAAGAAAACCACACACATATTTGGGGAAACAGGATATTATATGAAATTTCTTTTGTGAATTAAATAAGTCAAGTATGAGAATAAATTATAACATTCCTCTCTGTTTATACACCAAAAGGTACACAAGGGTGTGTGTAGTGTGTATGCTTTGTAATCATGAAGGAGTTAAGAGGGTCATTGCACGATAATCAAAAATGGCTTCAACAAATTATATTTTATTGCTGCGGCGGCGGCAACAGAGCTGCATACATTTTCTTTGTGTGGTCGTGCTCGTTTTTGGGTTTAAAAGACAAATTGGATTTTATGCTGCTACTTCTTGTGCAAAATGCTTGTGTAGGATGTTGTATTACTTTTGTTATTAATTTCACTTGATGGATTACTCTTGACTAAAAAGTCAAGTTTTAACGGGCAGACTGACAACTGAGTAATTTCGAATTTTGTACCATGGTTCATTATAAAGTTGCAATTTAAAGTGAACGAGAGAGAGAGAAATGGGGTATTTATATAAACAAAATGAGTGAATGCTAAAAAAACCAGTTGTTAGTTTTAGTCGAAATTCCTATCATGCTACGAAATGTTTCAAAATATTCAGAATTTCTGACTCGGAACAAGACTTGGTATTGTTTCTACACGGATGGAAATAGGGTGAGAGCATGACTAACGAAATTGTGTGATGGTATGGGTCAATCCAATAGAATTTTATTGCCTTACCGGCTGTTACCACCACGCTCATCATCAACTTGATCATAGCATGGAGAGGGCTGCTACAATTGGAAAATGTGAAAATTATGAGAAAATGAAGAGGATTAAAGAGGGAAAAACCGGTCTACATAATATATATAGGTTTGACCCCATACAACACAAGAAAATTTTCTACCATGTTTGTTGGCAAAATGACTCCAGCATAAATATATATTTTTTCAAAGAAAAAAAACTACTATCGCATAGTCTCTCTCTCTCCGCCATCTTTTCTCCATCCACACAATATTCCATGGGAAAAGTAATAACTCTTGCCAGTGTGAATTAATCTGTCGCTGGCATCAGGTTGGCTTTCGCTCTCTACTCTTCTACCTTCTCCTGTTGGGTGACAAGTTGATATTATTACTCCACCTCCACTCTATATTGCCACCATCACACATAGCCCAGCAGTAAGGAACACAAGACAAACTTATTTTTCGCCACTACAGTGTTTCCTCCTCTCTGCTCCAGATGCATTATTATTATGGGGTGTTGAAAATATGACCACTCTAATGTGTACCCTGACTCTCTCTGAGAACAGCAAGCACACCAGATGTATTTAATAGGATTTTCGCTACTTTTAAAAACGCTCCTGTCATTGTCATGTATTAATAGAGAGATGGTGGAACAGAAACTAAAATGTTGTTGCTGCTGCTGCTGTTGCGGAGAGGAAAATTATGAGCCTTTTTAACACTACCACTTTGCTTGCTTGCTTCTAGAAAATTGTCGTCATAATCATGTCACAAGATTTTCTCGGTGACGAAAACTGTTTTCTGATACACGATACAACCAACATACCTTATTTTGTTGGCAAAAAAATTATTATTAAAGTTTCTTGGGTTTTAAATAAGAAAGGCGTGTGTACTACGTATTTTATGTAAGGCATGTGTGTTGTCTCGTAAACAAGCGCTTGATCCTTGAGATGCGAGTGTGTTTTTTTCTGGTTACATCCAACAAACATTTTAGAAAGCCTCATGATGGCCCATTCCACGCGACAGGAATGAGTCGCTGGAGAGTTTCAGAATGAGAGAGAAGGGGGATGATGGTGGTGTTGTTTGTGTATAAATTTTCGCGGAAAAAAAAGTTAGGCGGAAAAGTGTTTTCTTATTCTTTACCATCACCACCACCACCAAAACTCATAGAAAAAGTCATTTCACCTTTTTTACGAGCACTTCAATTCAATGTCATGCATAACATCGCGTTAGTATCATTATCATCAACAGCACACAGGTTTTAGGTCGGTAGTGTGTTCCTGACTCGGGGTTTCCCTTCTATTTTTTTCTTATTGCTCCTGTTGTAATGGGTCTGTGCTTCAGAAGAAGCGAAATGGAGTAATCGAGTGATTTTCAAGTACATTTCCCGTTTTAACCAATTTTCTTCCCTTTCTCGTGCGGTGCAAAATGTAGTTACTTTTTTGTCTGGTTATGTATGCATGCGATGAATATGTGTACATGTGGATGATGAAATGAAGTCATGAAAATGAAAGCTTATGTAATTCCCATTCCCCAACACACTTATATTACACATTGCACATTCATGTGACACGGCTAACTCGTCATGAAGGAGTTAACGATTGTTTATGAGGGTGCGTTACTTGCTACTCGGTAGAGTTATAAAAAATAGTGGTTTGAGATGGGAAATGGAAATGTTGTTTATGAAAAGAGACGAATGTGCAATGCAACGATGTTTCTTGTAAAAATTAACTTTTGGAAGATTGTAACGTTTTTGCTATTTTCATCTAAGGACGTAGATTTATTTTCAACAACAAATATAATCCTGTTGTCGCACGCAATTGATAGATTCACTTGAAGAAGTACGGATTATTGTTCGCGAGCGAAATTATGAGAACACTACAGAATCAAGAAAGAAAAGATAAAGTGGACAAGGAATATGTTGACTTACCACTTGCTCCAGCCCGATTTGACTGATCAATGAGTGGCTGAACGATTCTCCTTCTAGCATTGATAAACCTGTGAAGATAAATAAAAAAACAGATTAATAATATGATACTTAATGAATCATTGCGATTTTGCATTAAAAATTCGATTAAAGCTATTAGAAAAAAGAAAGCAGTTGCAGCAAGGTTGTCACATGAAAAAGCACAATAAAAAATGCACTCTAGGAATTTTGTATACAAAGCCATACATTTTTAAGCAGATTATGAGCATCACCTCTCTTTTCTCACTACACTATGCATCTTGATGATTATTACGAAAGTTTTTGGTGATGGTAATTTGACTTTTCTTTTGGTGATCAAGGAAGAAACAAGAAAATGACGTGGCTGAGAAGAAAAGTTGAATAAAAGTAAACAAAATGTGAAAAAGGGAGAGAAATGGCGAGGGAAAAAGAGTTTAAAAAATTGAATTAATGCAGAAGCACACACGTTTAAAAGGAAAAGCAAGCAGTTTATCTGGTTGTAGCACAGAAAGAGGAAACTTTTGTTTCAAAATGATGATGATGATGACGATTATGTTACTTGATTCATTCAGAAGTAAACTAAAATTCTGTGTAAACTGCCTAATTTGCCATTTTGGTAATCTCTCAGTATGCCCATCCAACAAAGATTCATCAGTGTGCATAATTATTATTCTAGTACAGAGTCAAAAGTGCTTAATGTGTACAATGCAGGAAAGAAGAGATAAGAGTAAAACTGCAAAAGTAAACAGAAAATTTTCAATTTTGTTTAATAACACATAATCCATTTTGTGTATGTAAAGTTGGTGTACAAAATTTCCAGAGAGGAAAAAGGATTAAATTGTTGGATAGTTAGTAGATGTGTGTGTACGCTTGGTTTACTCAATTTTGAAAATGTTTGTATTTGTCTGGAATGTGGATTCTTGACTGTTTTGTTTGGAAAATACTTTATTGCAGACTTTTGACTTTTGAAAAGAGAATTCTCTGTAGAGAGTGAAGAGAGAAGAGTTGGTTTGGTTTTTGGTAGTGGTGGCGGTGCTGGAGAAGATATTATTTTTGATAGAGAGCTTATTACGTAAGCGTACAGGGATACCACATAAGCAACAACATAAGCATACTGAGAGATGGAAAAAGTGACTTTTGTTTTTGAACAAATAAGAGTAAAAACATAACATCATAGCATCATGATAATGATGGTACATGAAGAGGAAGGAAATGATGTTTACGAGGCATGTCATGTTTGGCTGTTATGCTTACTATTTGCTCTTTTTCCCTTGTAGCCTCAGAGTAAGTAGAGTCGTCCCAGAGAGAAGAAGAAAAACATGAGTGAAAGCGGTAATAAAATGGGCACTGGAGCATACTGCAAATTGGAGACTTTTCGTAAGAATGTACAGTGTATGTATGGTTGGTGGTGGTATTGCGTTTTTCGTATTATTGTTATCATTACATATTATTAGAAGATGGGAAAATGGTCGTATGTGTTTTGTGGTGTTTTGTTACAAAACTATAATATCCACATGGAAAATCTCTAGGGATCATATGAAGGGATCTGCAAGAAAATCCATGGGATTGGCAACGGGATGATGGAGGGAATTCACAATCAACCCAAAAAATATTTTCGGTTTTTGGTACAATTTTCATTTTTCAGAGTTTGGTTGGTTTTTGTTTACAGTTTTGGGGAATGTAGCGGTTTTTTTGAAGAATTTTAAATTTTTGTAGCAATTGGACGTCGAATTGCAATGTTCCTAAAAAGGTACCAATCCCTAACAGTTATCAGGTCACAGAGATCCAGTCTAAAATAAGAAAGTTCAAATAATGCACAAAGTAAAAACTAACTTAACAGTAAAACTGCTCAAAATAGCCAACAAAACTGCAGCCTTCCTCTAAAATTTCACATTTTACAATTCTCCACCAACCAAACCAACCACTCCACAGACAAAAGTCTAAAAGTCAGTATTGATTTTACAATTAACAAGCCTCCGGATGAGGGTTTAATACGTTTAAATGAACGGCTCAATGAGTCTCTTCTTTCTTGTCTATTTTCCCTTCTGCTGACTCTCTCCTTCCTCTCTTTTACTCACTCACTCAGAGAACTCATATGCATCGCATAATATTACTTTTTAAGCTTATTATTACACTCACTAATGTTTTCCCTTGCATAAAATACATTCATTTTCATTTCATTCGCACTCTTCTCTCTAATTCTCCCCATTTGACTTCACTTTCCTCTCCCCACCCAAACAACAACTGAAAATTTTCTACATTTATTAGTCAGTCACACACAAGAACATTTTTTTCTTCTGTGCTATCATCATCATCATCAACCACACACCATCCATCTATCTATCCATTTTCTTGTTTGCTCACAAGCTTTCCATACATAAATTTCATTCATTCGTGCAATTCGCTTTTTCCTACACATTTTCTTCTCCGATCATTACGATTAGTTCTGCAACACATCCATCCAATTCCTGATACTCTTGTATCACATTACACCCATAACCCTTTCCCTTGCTACCCACCACCATCACCCTACATCCAACAATCGTCATTATGATTATCAGCAGAAAAGCATTCATTTCAATCCAGTATCAAAACTAATGTTACGCAATGTTCACATTTCCCCTTTTTTCATACGATTGCATTTTTTCCCCGTGAAGCTTTTTATACAATTGTGAAAGAAGTGATCACACAGCATTTCCTTTTACAACGGCACAGATCAGTGAGCTTTTTATTGTGTACTTGTACATAGTTAGAAAAGAGAGAAGAAAGCGAGACGACGACAACGAGACACAATCGTACAAGCCTTTCACTAACATTCGATAGTGCGATCCTGTCATTTGATTGATTGATGATTTGGGTAACAAGAGTGTGGATATGAAAATAACTTTGGTGTACTCCAAAACCCAATCTAATTCAACTCGGCCAAGATATTTCCTTGAACCCATTACACCTTTAGCGTAACACTGAGCAATCACAATTCCAAAAAAATATGCTCACATTTCTAATTCTCCCTTTTTCTACCTCACACACATGCATCCACTTCACATATTGCTATTTTGCTCCTCCGGTCACAAGGGTATCGTTACTCGTTACATTTGACAGGAAAAATGTACAATTGTGTAACAAGCGACACTGCAACTCTCTCTTACGTACTTCATCCCAAATAAAAAATAAATATATTCAAAATTTGGGAATTGCATCCATGCATAAGTAATATATGATCAGAGAGGACGGCGACAATGACGCGAGAGTGAAATGAAACAACATCTCATCATCATAATAATACACAAGGTAGTGTGTGTGTGTGTATAAAAAAGTCCCATATAAAGTAACAAGTCAAGAGAGAAGGAGAAAAAAATAAAGTTGATTGCTGTTGGGGGAGATGAGTTGACGCAAAAGTGGAAAAGCGTATTATAATACGCCATTTTTACAGTTTTGGTACAAGAGCGAGATAATGTTATGCACATACTCGGCTAGGAGAAGATGACAATAACGACAATGCCATCAAAAAACATCTCTAGCTGATGTTGATGATGATGAAGATACTCATCTTTACACATAAGCTTGTTTTTTGTGTGTCGTTGTTGTGTGATCTTTTTAAAAAATAAGCTTTTGGAATATTGCATCTCAGATAAAAAAAAATATTCTGGAAGAGAAAATGATAGCCCATTATATTTGCTACTTTACATCAAGGAAAAGTCCAATTTCCTTTTTTTAGACTTTCAAGTAACAAAAGGGAGAGAGCGAGAGAGTGTGTGTAAAGTAACCTATTTCAATGCAAAGCAATAACGGGATGTAAAAGAATATGTGCATAAAACGCTTTGGAATTTTTTTCTCAGCTTCTCTCTGCCAAAAAGTCACCTTGTTCTCTCACAACTAAAACCTCACCACAGAATATTATCCAAAAAGTCCTTTCTTGATCTAATAATGGCACATAATGTCCTATTCTTGTCAGCCTTATTATTATTGCTCGTTGTACACTAGTATGGTATGGTGTACATGTACACATGAATTTTCAGTCTGAAGGAAAATGCCGAGACTACTCAAAAAAGAAAGCTATAAGACCATCACCACAAAAATAAGTAGTGCATTGTATTATACCGCCAGCCACCCACCACCACCATCAAACCAATTTCATGGATGGTCAATACAAGCCATGAAGAAAAAAAAGTCTTAACCTGATAGAGATTCAGGGAAAAGAATAGGAAAATTAGACAATGTACAGTCTCCGCACGTATTTTTCTCTCTCCACAATGATTTCTTATACGACGACGACGGGAGTGACCCCACTACTTCCACGGTTTTGGCTGGAATTTCTTGTCATCTTTCCGCTTTCTTGCATCACCACCAGAATGAATGGCAAGCCATGTGCAACCACCAAAAAAGCAAAAGTTTTTTTTCTCCTCCACAGTACCACCACTACCACCGTGTCAACAAGCCCGTTTTCCCCATCTAATTTTTACCCAACTAACTCAACTCTCCGGGATCATTTTAATGACGTTATTGTACGCGAATAGGTAGGCTTGTACGTTTAATGGAGTGTCATTTCAGAATGACCCGTGTGTGTACGTCTCTCTCTCTTTTCGCTGTCGTGAAATTGGATACAGTCCTGCTGTTCTGTTCTACTACTCCCACCACCTTCCTTACAACTCAATTTTCTTCGGTGAAAATTGCTTACGAACGACATAGGGAGATGCATTGGGACTTACGAGAGAGCATATCCTAATAAAAATATATAAAATCATATTTTTTTCGCTTCGGTAAGACTTCTCTGGGATATCACAAGCCTAGTTTTTATTACATTTTATTTTTCTTTGGGATGTCGCACAGTCTTCACTTTTCTTGACTTGACATCATCATATGAAGTCGTCTCAGTGACTCGACCAGGATAACTCGTGGAGCTTGGACTCTGCTGAGTGAGCGGCAGAAAAAAACATCAGTGAAGAGTTACGCGAAGGATTATTAATACTTTTAACGGGAAAAATATACTCACAAACACTATGCCCTGCTGAGCGTGCAGTTTTTATCGTCATAATCATCATCGTCGTGTGATCACCAGAAAAAAACAAGACAGGAGCAGGGCATAAGAATATGCCATGCCCCAAAAAAAGACAAAAAGTAAAGTCCTCTTGCTGGTTATTACACGTCTTTCTTTTCCTTGCATGCATACTTCACTCTTTTGCCTTGTGTGCTCCTTCTCTCAATTTCCCAAGCTCAGCAGGAAATCTCAGCAGCATACAAACAACAAGAACTATACAGAGTGAGCTCCTGTCATCGTCTTTTTTCTTTAGCATCATCATCTTATGCTTTTTTCTGCTGCCATGTTTAATACTTTTCTTCTTACCAAAGTAACTTTGCCATTTTGTATATTAAGTCGTTTGAATAATATTGAATTTGATAGGCAAAATGGTAAAGCTATGATTCAGATAACTAGACAAACTTTTTCGTTACTTTTTTTTGTACATGTGCTTGTATTTTATTTCCCAGGCAGTCATAAATATAACTGGATTCAATCAAAGAAGAAGAAAAAACGAGCATTTAGGACAAAAAATAATGAATTATTATAGACGCTACAACAATTTAGCCCAAAAGATTCAATCAGGATAAGCCCGAATAATATACATTACAAACAGAATAACAAGCTATTTTCAGAGACGAATATTTTTGGGAGAGGGGACCCAAGAAAATGAGAGATTCTCAAAGAAAAGTAGTCATCATGATGATGATCATCATTTGGAGAGAGAATGAATAAAAGAGTCAAGAGAGGAGGAGGAAGACGAAGAAAAAACGGAAGAAAAGTCATTAGAAACGGGACAAGTTGAATAATAATACGTAAGAATAATAAAACATGAGGATATGGAGATGGAGCCGAGGCAGTGTGGAAATTGAGGTTGCTGGTTTCATTTTCTCTCTTCCCATTTTCTCCCAAGACTTTTTTCTTGTAATGTAAGTAGTAATACAACATAGTTTTACGTGCACTTGTCGAATAAGAAAAGATATTTTTAATGGAGCAACTTTTATCAACGCGACCAATCCCCATATTATTTTTCTTCTTGTTGTAAGGACTACCACGAGGAAAAAAGTATCTTAGTGCTTTTTCTGCTCGTAATTCTCGTAAGAATCGAACAAGACAAGAAGAAGAAAAAACTTTCTCTGTCTGATTGTGTGAGTATTACAACTATGCTTTTTAGAGAATAAAGTAGTTGTACAAAAAAAAAAGTTTCGTGGTGGTATGGAAAGACATGTACCGCTTATATGCGACATGGTATTTCTATGTGTCTCCCCTTCTCTTTCAGTTTTGTAAAAAGTTACACTACTCCTCCTTTTATACTACTTTAGTTACTTAAGAAGAGAGGTTTTAGAGAGAGAGCCCGGGAGTGAAAGAGTGACAGCACTCATTTTTCACTGGCCCACAACAACAAAACACAGTTGAAAAAGAAGAGTAGCAAAAATGAAAGCCGGCGGCGTGTAGAAAGAAAGAAAATGATCATCAGAAGAAATGGTAGAGAAGTTTCAAGTTCACTTTGGCTTGCTACTGATAATAATAGGTTGTGTTGCTGATGATGATGAGCTGGTCTTGGTGGTGGTGGTGGATGATGAAAATTGGGCAAAAAAGAAGAAGAAATGGATAAGTTGTTGTATATAAATGGATGGATGGATAGATGAATGGAGAAAATGGAGAAGATGAGATGAGATAGAGGAAACGATGAGGCAATGAATCAACTTGTCACATGAAAATGCATACAACCAGCAGAAGCAGCAGAAAGTACACGACAGTTTCATAGCAAATGTCCCCAGTGACCAAAAAATATATATGAGGACAAAAAAGGGAGAAATAAGTGTATCATCATCATAAGTTGCATACCGTTTCCTTATTCAGAATTCATGAAAGAATTTTTTAATATTACTTTATATGGAGTAGCATGTTAAAAAAATAGCTTCAACCCATATTATTACTTTTTAGAATGAAAATTTGAAAATTTAAAGTGAACTTGTTTTATTTTGCTCGTGTGTTGTTTCGAATTACCACATTTTGGATGTTTTTTATATGTATACTTTTTAGCAGGATTTCATTTGTCACCGAAAACACCAAAATAAAAGAGAAAAGTGTAAAAGGAAAAAAAGTGGGAGATTTATGAGTGTGTTGTGACCAGAGGACCACTACCGTGTGGAAAATTATGATGGTGGAAAAGGAGAAAAGGTAAAAAAAATAAGATGTTATGTATTTTTGCACCTTATGCTCCTGTTCACACGTTTAATATTGTACACAAGAGTGAACAGAGAAAATAAGTGAAGTATGAAGAAGTGAAACACACAGAAAGAGAATTAAGCAAGGGAGTTGAGTTGCGGATGACGAAGACGGTGGTGCAAGACAGAAAAAGACTTTTTTCCAATTGTAAAATATTACGGTACAGTGGTGGTTGGTGGCAAATAGGAAATGGGAAAGAGAGAGAGAGAGAGACTAACAAGAAATATTGCTCCCTTCTCCACATGTCCTCATAAATCTCATCAACACCAAAACCGAAAAAAAGAAAAGCCACCAGGAACTCTACTGTGTAGAAAAAAACAGTCAAAACCAGCACCACAACAACAGTTGTAATACTCATATTACTTGTTTGATATGAAAAAAGCTATTATTTTATGTAGAGAAAATAGTTTGAGAATAAAATAAATAAATTGCAATATAAAATGCATTCTGACATGTGTGAAAACGGGAGAGATATGATTGCAAAATTTTGCACAAAGGTTTTACAACAGCAGGAGCAATTAATTAAGTGGGTATAAACATCACTAACGTTTTTTGAGTGTGTGCCAGGGAATATGAACAAAAAAATGTAAACTGTTACACATTCTTTTTTGAATCTAATCGTTTATGACGACTTGACTTGTAAGTATTTTAAAAAGTTGAATCATAACCATATTCAGATTGGTTCAGTTAGTGTACCACCTGAGCAAGTTAGGGACCGGCGCCAGAGGTCACACCAGGAGGTCCCCAAAAAATGCCACCAACATAGTTAAGGTGTTTATTCCTTTGTAATTATCAACATATTTTTTTGAAAGATGAGCGCATCCATATAACTGGTACCGTACTGGTATCAGTAGAAAAAATACAGGTTCTTTTTTTTCGTATGGACCACTGCGGGATATTATCAGCAGCTATGGGCACTCTACTGAATATTTATATTTTTGCGCATGCTGTTATTTTTTTTAAACCAGTAGCTCCAGGCGTAAAAATTTATATATACTTTTGTAAATTTTTCAGTGCGGTATTGAAAATGTTGGTTTGGGATGATGAAGAAAAGTCAGCGGGAGGTTTTTCTAAACGGTTGGATGAGAAGGAAGAGGAATCACAATCGGTTTGAGTTTTTGGGATAATGATGAGCTAGAGTGTTTGTTAGCCTTATGGATGATGATGTTGATGCAGAGAAAGAAAAAAAACAATGGGCAAAAGTAATACTGTACTCTCAATGCAACCTGATTATTTTTGGGCCTTTTGTGCGTGAATGCACTGTGTGTACAATAACCATAATCATTAATTCCCTGATGTGTAGTACAACAGCTTTGATGAGAGAGAAAAGTGATTTTGAAAGTATGCACAAGTTAAACAAGCATACTGACTTGAGTTTTTGTGGGAGAGAGTGTGGATGTGTGTAAACTGTAAAATGAGCAAAAACGAAGTGAACTGAATGAGAGTATCATTGACCGTTAACTAAGCAAAAAGTGGAAACTGATCCAGAAGAGAGTTTGACAAAAAGGAAAATATACACTGGTTTGAGAAATTTGAGCCAAAAACAGGGAAAATGTAAACCAAGAGGCAATGGAAGTGGAGAAGAATAAACTTGTTTGCTCTTTTCTCCTCATGCATAGCAGCTGAGGTTATAATTTTGAAATGGGTAGTAAGCAATAACATTTACTATAGCACTGATGACGATGATCACTGCCATTATTACCCGGGTTTTTACTATAGGGTCATATACATAATATGTATACAAAGTAGTGCGTACATAAAGTGTAATGGGGAAAATAGGATTCTAATGACATTAACCCATTGTTCGAAATCCTATTCTTTCCATTAAAAAGTTTTTCTTGTGTGCATTTGCTTGCTGCTCTGTTTCCCGTATGTATATTCGCAATCACAACAAAACACAGCAGCAAAGGGAAAAACTTGTATGCTTTCGTAATGTTATAATAGCATTATCACGAAAACCACCCAAGTCAATATACCACCACCACCATACGATATGGTATATAAGGTAAGCATTAAACAAAGTGGATGTATTGTTGTCACTGAGCCTCATCTGCTACTGCTTCCAAAACTGTTTGCTTTTCATTCATACTCTCTCTCGTTCATGAATAGGGAAAATGGGGATACATGTGAAAATAGTAAGAACATTTTTTTCTGTGATGATGATGATGTGATTGTGAGACAGGCAGGCAGAGAGAGGAGGAGAAAATGCAATGGATATTTTACAACATTGTTTGCTATTAAATATATTCATGGGTTATTTGGCAAACGATAAGAAAATCAGATAGATGGATGGATGGATCATGATGATGATGGAATGGAAAGCGAATGAAAGGAGTAATCTGATATAACGTGAGCATTATCGTATTACTTTACTGCTTTGCTATTGTTGTTGTGTTTGTGGATAATAATGCATTCCATTGATATCATAAACATTGTCGTGTGTAGAAGGGAAAAAGAGTTGAAATTTTCTGTTGGCTGTGTGTAGATGGATTCTATGATGGGCTATTGTTGCTATTGTGTGTGTAATGTAATAATGGCAGGGAGAACGACATGACAATTTCAAATAGCTTCTGTAGTTTAAAAAAATGACAATAGAAATAATGCAATTTTCCTGTACAGTGCAGTGTGTGTTCAGTAAAATGTTTAAAATTCATAAATAGTATTATGGGTTATTATTCAATTTTCCATTGTTAAAAAGTAATGTTTGCTTTAGTGTAATTTTGTTGGAATGTTTGAAATAAGGAAGGAAGTTGTATGTGGGTTTGTCATGGAATGATGGGTGGGTTTAATTGGAGACAATTTAGAGGAATAATTTGTTATGTTGGGTTTTTGCGAATTTAGGTTTTTGAGGATGTTTGAGGCCAATAATTTTGTTTGAAATCAATTTTGAATGTGGATAACTTCATAGATACAAGAGAAACGCCGTCGATGCAGTTGCATGTAATGATAATTGGTACAACCTGAGTACAAAGGTACCAAAGTAAGTTAATTACTCATTAAAATTGCCACATAAACTATGTAAATTCATCATGCTTCTCCAATGTACGTATCTTCATTTTCCTACATCTGAATATTTGATAGAAACCAACGCACATTGCATCGCGAGTACAAAACTCTCAGCATGAAGTCTAATAATAATAGCAGCAACCATACATACAATTTTCCTTGTGCATGTCTTCCGTATATTTTTTTCTAATAATAACACGTAAAAATGTACCACATGCTGTTCCTTTCTTTGGATCAATCACCTGGTACAAAATATTAGGTAGAAAAAAGAAGAACAGCAGCAGTTGCTACTACAAAAAAATAGAATTTGTACACGCAGTAGCAACAGCAAAACGATTGCTCATGTCTGTACACTTATATGAAATGCAAAGTACTCTAGAAGGTAATCATTGTTTCCAGTTAAATATACCAGGGCATGCACAAAGCTTTCTACAAAAGTGAAAATAAAAATTTCTCTTTCCAATTTTTCCTGACACCATCACCAGCCTACCAACAAAACACACGAGCTCTCACGTGTGCCATCAAAAAAAGAAGACAAGATGGTGGAAGGGAAAAAAAGAAATTACTTTGCTGAACTGAAGAGAAAATGAAAAAAATATAGCATAAACCTGGGTGTTTTTTTGTTGTGCATGCATTTTCTGAGAAGACAGAAAAGAAAGTTAAGTGAACCATGAATTTGTATACGAGAAGATAGGAAGGAGAAAATGTAGTATTTTTCCTGTGAGAACCTGAGCCACCTGAGACCCAATCATCATCATCATCACAATCACCTTTGCAGTATTCACTCAACTCAGCACACAGAACTCACAGTTCAGCCCAACTTTTACTAGAATAATTTTTTGTTCTAGTAAAAGTTCATATGCCGAGTTTGTTTCTATTTTTTCTGATGATTATGAGAGATGAGAAGGGGGATTGATGGTGTTTTAAAAATAATGTGTAACTTGCCATCATCCATGTTCATCTTATTATTGTTTCCCCTCCCATTTTCTCACCTGGTCAACTTCTCATACAAGCATACATACTAGCCATTTATCCCGTATGACATGACATCACTCCTACACAAAACATTTCCACTTCACTTTTTTTCCGTTTCAATTCCCCTTTATTTTCTGTATGCCCAAATATGAACGGAGGAAAATGGCCCCGAAGTAATTTAATGATCATTTGACCGCAGAAGAAGCAGCGTTTGTTGCCCAACTCAAAAGAGATCCGCAGGTCGCGATCTCGTCACGATGATGATGATGATACCTTGTACAATCTCGCATCATAGTCGGTATTCACCAGACAAAGTCACATTTACAATCAGAGAAAAAGAATGAAACGTAGAAAAAAATATGAAAAATATAACAAGCTATTTGCTCTCTTGTCACTTGTGTTACATTTTTTCTGATCTCTTCGGCATCCTATTGTTAGCAGCTAAGAAGATGATCTACCGACACCGATAACAAAAAAAAGGAAAAAGGATACGAAATGATGTGGAAATCCGTTTTTTATGTACGAATGTCTGTGTTTGGAATTTAGAATTGTGGGTCGGTCGGGTTGTTCGGGTGGATGTATGGATTTATACTCATGTGGGAAGATAGATGGCGGAATGAACACAATTCATTTTTCTTTCTATCACCAAAATCCAATACCAGCCACTACCCCTATAAATAATGCAAACTTTTTTTAGTTTTGATTTTTTCAAAAATCATAATAATATTTATTATCTCGTGCTGTGTGATTGTGATTGTATGTGTAACAAGGCTTATTACCCGCATTGTATAACCTGTCAATGGAGATTTTGTGGAAGGAATACATAAAAGGGTTATATATTTTTTGGGTGGTGGTACTGGTGTGTGGTGGTTAGGTAGGCCGACAAAGGCAAATGTATTTTACAAATATAATGTATGCATAAAGAAAATATGCTCTTTATTTAAAGATTTGTTGTGTAAACAGAAATGTAGAGAGTGAAAAATGCAAATCAAAAGTTTTTACTCATTCATATTTTTTTCAAACTGAAAAGAATGGCGTCTACTTTTCAAAATAATGTATGCACGCATGCTTATGGGGATCAATATGGAATTTAATAAGGTCTGCAACAAGCCAAACCACAAAAAAGTAAGTTAATACATTTTTATGAAAATGTAATAAAAAAGAATTGTGAGATGTGAGTACCGACACAAGTGAACTGAAAACCACACACGATACTTTTACAGTTCAATAATGACTTGTGCTGCTGCTCGGAGAGTGCTCTGTGGCTTTTTAGAAATCTGCTTCCCTCATCTTCCAAATAAATAATATGCATGAATGAGTAATAAATTTTTTCAGACAGAAAAAAAATCTCGGAAAATGTAAATAAATACCACGAGGGTAAAATAATATGAGAACAAGAACATTTTACAATAACGACGCATTGTTTGAATCACGAAATGACTCAAGTGAACTTATTATGTTGCTTCTCCAGCTGAGTTACTTGGATTTTTGTTGTCTATTGTTTCACAGTTTGTTATCATGTGCGTGTGGTTTGGTTTCATTGTTGCGGTTTTTTCAGATGTGGACCCGCGACTTTTTTTTGGCTTGTGTCCTCGTCACCACCAACGAATTCATAATCAGTAAAATAATTTTTATGCAATGCACCTGCCAAATAATTGTTATTTACAATGAAACTAATACTAAAACCACAAGAGTCAAATTGTCAATCTGATTCCCTATTTTTTAAATTCTAGCTAAAATATTTTGTGTTGAAACAATATTGTTGTTGCGGTCTAGCTTTTTGTGGTGACTGATGATGACATATGACCACTCTTGAATTTTTTAGAACCAATTTTTTACTTTTTTGATTTACGGGCTTTTCTACTTAATTGTGTAGTCATTATCAAATACCACATTTGGTTGTGCAAATGTTGACCGACCGACCGACCTGTTTTGACTTTTTTGTTTTTACTGACGCCAAAGAATAGATTCGAAAGCTTTGCAGGGAATTTTTTCCCGAGGCAGATGGGACAGAGCTATACCAAATAATTGGTTTACGTTCAGACTAAAAGATAACTGTCGGGAAAATAAGTTTTTTAAGGGAAGAAATCGATCCCTGTCAATCTTCCTGTGAAAGAAAACGTATCTAAATACCCAATCCGCTTTTATTCGTGGGTAAAATATAATTTTATGTTTGTTGTGACAGAAGAACAAACCCATTAAGACCCTCAATCAGCAATCAAAAGTCACTCATCTCATCATTAACCAGTAGCAAGACAGAAAATAATTGATCCGTCAACCTGAAAAGAGCTACCGATGCGATAATAAATGAGCTTTGTGTGTGTACACTTTTTTAAAGAGAAAAAACAAATGCCATCATCACCGCCACACATATCATTGCACTGTGTGTATCTGAATGCATTCCACAATCATCATCATGTCACCAACATTAAAAACACTATTTTTTTTTATCTAAACGACCAAACCCATCGAACAAAATTAATTCAAAGCGTATCATTAAAAAACCATCCCGTCAAAAGCAGCTGCCCACATTCAATTTATTTTGTCCAGCTTGTTTTTTCCATTTTGTGACAACAATTTAGTTTTTTGACCACCCCAAAATCCAACAATTTAAAAAAGTATATAAAAAGGTGGTTTCAATTTTCATTTTGGAAAACGAAACCACAATACCTTGTCAATACAATGGCCAAAAAACACTAAGTTTTTTTTCATGACGATAAAAATCACACGACGACTTTTAAAAAAAACTTGCTCCTGCTGACCATTATTTCAACCCTTAAATCATCATCAAAAAAAGCAATCAGTCTTCCATTTCTCATCTCTTGACGAAAAGGGTAAAAAGGACGGGAGTGCCGTCGTCTCGTCACTTGTTCGTTTGCTTTTTTCTTAACTGATGATGATTTGCATATACAACAGGCGTGTTATTTTAGAACATTGACAGATGGAAAACATTTTCTCATTCAAAACTACTCAAAAAAGAGGATTTTTTCTCGATTTCAACAACCCATTCTTATTTACAACCATGCAATTTAATCTCTGTCAATTGCTAGTCAAGTGACAACATCAAAACCACACATTGAAAATTGGGGCCGTTCATTCTCTACTGGCAAAACTGTCATTAAAATCAGTAGTGGACACTATAATTTATAGACATTTTGAAGACAGAAAAATCGCCATCAAATAAAAAGCAAACCCCACCACTAATCAAACTGCCCATGTGAATTTGTCCTTAAGAGGACATTTTCCCCTCTTGTTGTGCACAGCCGACAAATGAGCATCTCACCATCATCATCGCATTTACCATTACCAAAAAATATAGTCGTGATTGCAAACGGAAAAAGTCATTTATTTTCTTGTGAGATGCAGTGGGATTGACAAACTGAATGTCACACAGAAAAACTCACAATCAGGGTATCAACTTGAACGGTGGTTTGTTATATTCAAGTCAAGCCATTGAGACGATCATTAAGAGAGAGATCTGTATAGATTTTGACTTGACTTGTTTTTTTGGCCACCAGGGAAGTAAAATAGATATGGTGTTCTGTTTCCAATGATGAGGATGATGTGATTGCGATACACAACAGAAAACAACACAGCAAAATGGCTAACAAGAACTCTAGGGAAAATGGAAACTGATGTTTTGCAATGATCATCATGATTTTGTGATGGCGGCATACATACAGTTTAGCTGATGATCATTTTCTCTCTCTCTTCTCCTTGTGCTGGTCTGCTGGTCTTGTTTAATGGTTTATTCGGTAATTACTAGGAGAAAAGTAGGAACACAACTCTAGTGAATTTTGCCTGTGAGTGACTTTGGGAAATTCCCTGTGTGAGAGGTTTCCAGATTCTCTGCTGATTTTCTTGAGAGTTGAGTGGTGGTGGAGTGTATCATGATGATCGTGATCATCAGAGAAAACTGGTGTACACTCTACTGCTATGCAATTAACTAAATGGCCAGATACGACTAATCCCCATATCGGCTAATTCCAAATGAAATATATACACTTTTTTGGCTACATTTGGCTTGTAGGCTTTTTTGATACGTTGATATCATGATACAGACATACAACAACACACAAGTCGTCATCATCATTATTTTAGAGATTTTCTCTACCAATCTAACTGACTGACTGCGGCTTTTGCGTTCTCTCTCGATTTTGTGTAGGATGTCTGGTGATAATATTTCTGCTGTGTATAATGCTACCTGACTTGACATCATCGTCGTCATCATCCTTTTCTCTTTTTCACTTCACAAAATTGTATCTCTCCGAGAGAGAGTCAAGGAAAGTAATACGCAAGCATTATTTACTTGCCCACTCAGCAAAAATAATAAGCTATTACGTAAAATACACGCTTACTATTAGAAAATTTTAATCTTTCAAAAAATATTTTGTAATTTTGGCTTACTCTATCATGTATGAAAAATACAAAGTAGATGCGAGGAGAGCGTGTTGTTGAAAATTGGAAAATGTAACGCTTGTGTAAAAGAGGAAGATTTCCCTGGACATTTTTTTCTCTTTCGTTTGGTCGGCCAACTGAATTGAATACATTTTCACTCAATTCACCAGCCAAATAACTACCAACCAAAAGAAAACCTATTCAAAATTTATTTATTTTTCTTTCTATTTTCCAAGTATGTCTGGATGGGTAAACCGTCTGGTGGAGACAGTGCTAACTAAAAAAATTCCGCTTTAATACACCAGCTTTTTTCTCTTTCTTTACTTTCTATATGACTATCTATTATATATGCTTTGTCTATAGACACAAGTATATCATCATCTCATGCATTGCAGACTAATGGAAAAAAGGGGAGCAAAAGCAGAAACAGAAGATAGAAAAAAAAGAATCCAACCAACTAGCCTGAAAGACACTCGAATTTGATGCTACTTTATGTATAGAGGAATGTATGTTCCTTCTTATTTTTTTGTCTCAAAGGAAATCATTACGATTGGAGTGAGTGAATGAATTTTCACATTTTTCATGAGCCCCACAGCTTTTCTTTCAGAATAGTCGTCGTGTCTTTTCCTACTTATTTTTTTCCGTGATGCTGCAGTAGTCAAAGTCATATAAGGCTACTTTATATACTGTAATATGTATATGTTTTCTTTTAGCCTCTTTCCCTCGTGTCCTATGCATTCCTACTCACAAGACTCTTCTTGATCATCATCGTCATCATTCCTCTACACATCATGTGTACATGTTATCTTGTATGCATGTGTCTTTTTCCTTACATACCACCATACCAAAAAGAAAATACATACATAATGCAGTAGACAGGAAAAATATAGAAAAAAACTTTGTATTTTTTTACTGATTCTGGTACTTTTCCTCTTTTCTCCCACACACATACTCACACAAAGTCTCTCATGTTCCAAAAAGATCACTTTTCAAGATGAGTTTGGCAAGATGAAGTCTTTCTTTCTTGTTAGCAAAAAAAATGCTAAAGCCAAGAATTTTTTTGTGCCGAAGAAAAGAAGAAAAAAACTACAAACCAACCATTCAACCATTTTCTTTTCATAAAATGGTCAATGCTGATATTTGTAGCTGTGTGTGTACATGTTTGAGTATCAAGTAGAGAAAAGATAATTTTTTCGTGCAAGAAGAAGGCAAAAAAATACGAAACTTTTTTTTATCTTGCAGGAAAGTTTCTTGGGTTTGGAAAAAATAAACTTTCTCCTTTTCGTGATTACTACATATTATTGTTGTTGTATAACAGGGTGGAAAGAAGCAAGTTTTTGTTTTGTATGATGAGTTTAGTTTTTTGTCTTTCTTAAAATAACAGTCAAAATCATAAAAATCGATTTCTTTTGTTTAAAAAAATGCTATCCGTCCATATACATGTTTTACTATACAGCTTTGTATGGGTTATATGTATTTTTATTTGTTATTTCACCGGATTTATCAATTTTCTGTGGACCGGAAAAATGATGGTTGGGAAAGACATCAAAATTCAGTGAAGCATTCTCTCAATTCCTATTTTTCCTTTACCCACCGAAAACCACACACAATCGAAAAAAGAAAGTAGGATTTAGAGTATACAAGTGGCATATACCGTTTAACCAAAAAACGAGAATTTGTTTTCTCTCAAGGAAGAAAGGATATTTGTTTCGGATACTTGCCCTTTTACACTCTTGAATGGGATGGGTGAATGAGTGAGGATCACTTTTCTCTCTGTGACTCTCTATATGCCGCTTTCATTCATTCAATTCAAAGATGGAAAAATTCCCATTCATTTTCCTTTGGTTATTTTAGGGGAAAAGCTTTTCTTTCAAAAAAAAGTCTCTTCTGTTCGAGTGAAGATTACACTTCGTAGAAATTATTTACAACATGCATATTCATTTGTAGAGGAGGAAAAAATTCCAGACTGAAATGAATGAATGGACTCCAATCTCTCTGTAAGGTTTGTAGAGAGAGAAGAGGAGGCAATAAAAAACGAACAAGAAAAGTCAAAATGCCTTTCGGTTTCGTTTTTGTTAGTGAATCTAATGTATATTTTGGGTACAGGGTTGATGATGATACTGATATTTTATGTCTCATATGGAACCCATCAAAATCACCCCTCGGTAATTACTTGAACGATCATGTCTCCACATAGCAGTGTGCTGTGCATATTATGACCTGAAGGTTGAAGGAGAAAGAGAGATGGTTGATGAGATGTAATAAATACTACAACATTACGACTTGAAATTCTCCAAAAAGGTGAAAGTATATGCAAGTGAACAAGACTGAATCAGAGAGAGGGAGAAATACTAGCCTACATAATTGCAGCAGTGAAATCTGTAAATGAAAGTAAACTTGAAAGTTTTTAACGTGTTTGTATGTGATGTAATGGTAAGTAATATGTGCAATTTTTACACAATAGAAGATAGGGAAAATAGAAAATAAAGTATAACATGTATGTATGAAAGTATGAGAGCATGTGGATATTTCCCTGACAGAGTTTTTTATATTTTGGAAAATGTCTGTAGGGTTTGGTTGGTTAGTAAAAAGGAGGAGGTGGTGGTGGTGGCTAATGTTCAGTGTAAAATCGCTCCCAAAAGACTCATATTCCCGGGTCTAATAGCTTAGCAAACGGTTGGAGAAACACCTTTTTAATGAACTATTGTAGCGGCAAATGAAAATGGGAAAATGTTTTCCAAACCATCTCATTTCACTTCTCTCGCCGGTTTTACTTGTTCTCTCTGCTTTTGGAAATGTGTGTGCAGTGAAAATAATGCAATCCACTTTCCTCTATCAACCATTTTGCTTTATAGCTGTGGAGATAGATAGCTAATATATAACGATGAGCGAAAAGCGAGAGAAAAGACAGTGTGTTTTGTGTGAGCTTCTTCTCCATAACCATTTTAACTACATGGATGGACGAGAGAGAGAAGAAAACGCCAAGTAAATTCCTTCTTTGGAAAAAGCAGCAGAGCGACATGCTTCCCTGAATTTCGTTCATTCATCCATGCAAAGGCAGACACATACCTTTACAGACAGAGAGAGGAAAAACGGATAAAACCTCTCCGCTTGCTCTAGTAGTCATCACGGCAATGAAGAAAAAGACCCATTCCGAATAATCCAGGGGATTTTACAAACTCATTATGTAAAGTATGCGTAAAACGGGGCAAGAGAGAGAATGAGAGCTTTCTCTCTGCTCATGGTTTTATAGTTTATACCACTGCCATCAGTCTACCCGGTAGTATGTTTTGTTGGTGATGCAAAATGGAAAGTATAAAAGCCGCCATAACATCCATTTTCATTCGAAGTGAAATGATTCTGTTGTGTAATTAAAGGAGGACACCTGGGATTCCTTTTTACTCTTCATCGTCGTCATCGTCATCATCATCATCTACCAAACCAAAAAAGCAACTGCTGCTGCTGCAGCCATGTCCCTGCTTTCTCGCTTAGGTCTCTGGTTTATACAAGTTTAATTGAAAATCGGTGAGTGTTTGTTGCGTTAATGGTGAAATTTTACTAATGTTTGTCTACTGCGATTGTTGTGGAGGGGAAAACATACACAGAACAGCGGGTGGGTTAAATTTTATAGAGATCGCTCATGTTTCTTAGTTTGGGAGTGAGGTTTTTTTTAAATCTACGCATCCTCTGACACACATTTAATGCATTATAGTATCACACGAGACGAACATACCGAGTCAACAGAGTATCTGTTCTTCATAAACATCAAACTTAGAAATTTTATATGTTATCTGACGTCACAATTATGCAACTAGAATATCTGAGTATGAGTTATGAATAACTGTAGATGAAAATGCACTTTTCCCATTTTATAATGTCAGTATAATATTAACATAACGTAATGGCCATATATATAGCTTATTTTGGTTATGACATGAGTCTGGCGGTGGCAATGGTGTGATGTGATGGAAAGTTGGGTAATGCGGCAAGGCAATAAGGAAACACACAAGAGACCCATTAAACCTGCCACTGACCCTCCAGCAACACCAGATATTATGCTACTGTACTTTTTTCCTGTCTACTTTTCCCTCTGACTCTTCCTTCTCTGCTGCTGCTGTTGTTGATCAAAATTGATTGCTCCCATATTGGATAGAGAGATGAAGGTAAACACAGGGACAGGAGGAAAGAAAGTGGATAGGGGAAGCAAAAATGATTGTGTGCTTTTCATACATATGAGCTACAAGAGAGAGTGTACTCCTGCACTTTATGCTGTGTTGTTACGTAAATCCTTGAGAAAAAACAGTAAGCCTAGTAGCAGATGTACGTATGTGTGTAATAGTATTTACAGATAGATTTACTTAGAAAAAGCAGGCAGGAGAAGGAAAGTCAATAAATTAATTAATTGGTGGCAGACAGATAGACAGGGAAAAAGCATTTAGGAAAAAAGGAGGACGGTTTGTGAATGGAAGTAGAGAAAGCAATAATACAAGGCTTACACACAAAAAAAGCTGAAGGAATGGAAAAAATTGTGTATAAATAAATGACACGTACCAGTTGTTGACTTGGAGGATTGTGAGGCCGGTGTCTTGGGCTAACTGCTTCTTCTGGTCCTCCGATGGGTACGGATGCTGCAATACACAAAAATAATTTGAAAATTAAAGTTAAATGGTATGAAAAGATTTCTCTTAAATATTTAGCAGATTTGCTGACATCGAAAGAATGACAGTGAAAATGGGCTTTTCACACTAAACTATTTTTATGACAGGTTAGACACACTGTTAGTTGTCAACTGTAAATTTTTGCTGCTGTTGATCTGGCCGATTATTTTCCAAACTGACTACTGGAATTAACACACTTTCATGTAACATGTATCTACCTCTCATCTACTCTTACTGTCTGTCATTTACTGTCATCATCTTTATCACGAATGATCATGATCACCATGCTGCCGTCATCACCAAATGAATGGACAGTCATGCCCTGTCAACGCCCCCAAAAATCCCTAATGACATTCCCTCCTTCTTTTTTTCTCTTAACATCATCATCCGAAACTCAAATCACGTCACCATCAAAATACAAAAATATGCACGTAGAAGAGAAATGAATGGAATATTTTTCATTCTTCCCTCCTGTACCATCATTAGGATATTTTTTTCTCATCATCATCTAGTCCTTGTCATTAGTAAACCTTACTAGCAATAATAATTTTCATGACAATATCATTAGTTGTCATCAACGTACAGAAGTAATAACATCATCCACCACCGCCGCCGCTTACTACACGCCATGTTCATTATTATCAGCAGAAAAAAATCTCAACCCTTTTTTTCTCAGTCCTGGGAACATTGAACACATTCACACAGATTTGTCATGTAATTCCTTGTCATCATCATCACAAGCGCACATGCAAAAAAAATATTTCCTACTCACCGAAAAAAATAAGTTTTCTCACAAGAGTTTAGCAGCACGATATCTGCATTTTATTACCGCATTTAACTGACTGCCTAGCTATTATAAGCTATAATAGAAATATAATATTTTTTTCTTAAACGGAATGTGTAAAAAACGTATTATCATGTTGGAATTGCCTGCAGCAGCAGTAAGCAAAAGTCAGCGAGTAAACAGTGTGAACATTATGATCCATTTCAGTGGAAAATAAAAAGGCAATTGGGAAGGAATGTGACAAAATATACTACAAAGTGTGTATTTCCCCTTTGGAAAAATATGTATTTTTTTCTGCAGACTGCAGACAATGATGAACACCTGCTGAGTAGAGAGAGATTATAATGCAGTAGCAAGTTTTTATAACATTTTTATTACCCATTTTGTTACCCATCTTACATTTTTTATTTGCACTGCACTTAAAAAGCAGAACGAGAGACAGTGACATAAAAAAAAGAGTTAAATGGAAGCTCATAGTCGTACATAAAGTCAAAAATGTAAAAGTATCTCTTTCTAAATATTTCTTTCAACTTTCAACAATACAAAAAATTCAATTGGATTACAAGAGCATTATCGTCCGTGAAAAAAATAAGGGAGCTGATTGCGATTGTGATTATCTGTCACGTTACTTGACTTATGTCAACAGAATATTCTTTTCAGGATAAAACTGATCTGATGATCATTTTCAGCTGAAGAATAAGCACATTATTGACAGCACACGCATGCCATAAATGCCATACTTTAAAAAAGAGAACGAGCTTTTTTATTACCAATCCAATCATGCCATCATACTTATTTGAGCCACTGGCCATCTATCTACTCGTCAGACCCAATCACACACGATTTTTTCTTTCTTTCAAAGTGTGAAAATGGCCAGAAGCACGTATCATCACAAAAATTGTAAGAAGTAAAAAAATGAACTTGAATGTAACATCATCATCTTCTTTCCTTCTCTTCATATATTTTTATGATGACTGGTGGTGGTGGTGGTGCCACCGGTGTTGAATTGAAAATTTGGACTTGTGCAGGAATGGCATGCGTGTCATTGCCACTGCTGGGCTGATTCTGATTCTATTATTATCCTTATATGCTGAGCACTGAGATAGAACTATATAAAAACATCATCATCATCAAAAAACTATTTTTTTACAATTTTACGCTGGTCATCGTTTTTCTCAGAGAGCTGCGCGAACATCGAGGGAGTGAAAATTGAAAGGCGGCGTGCTCAACTCAAAAATGACAAGCTTTGTTCGTTATGATTATGAAGCCGTTTTCATCATCATCGTCACCAGAATCACAAGCTACCTAATCATTCTATCATTATGACTATATATGTATGTGTACTGTACAGAATGAACATCATTACACTTGGCATTCTTTTTCGTCTTCAGCATCATCACCGGTGATCATCATCATTATACCGCCATTATGCGCTTTATTTTTATCACTGTGCTTGTCTTGTGTGTTTGTGAGGACGACGCTTGCAGGTAACAATGGTCACGTTTTTCTACTGATTGTACAGTAGTGCGCGCTTGTGCTGTGCTTGAAGAGAAGAGAGATGAGATGAGCAAAGCAAACGGTATTGTAAAATTAAAGGATCTATTCATAATCACTACACAATGGGAAACATTACGTTTATAACATTTTTTCCTCGAATGTTTTTGTTTGTGTCTTGTAGGAATTCTTTTTTGACAGCGTCTCTTCAAATTTTTGCATAATAAAAAAAATTATCTTGGAATGCTTGCTGCTGGAAAATGGTTAATGTAACAAACGTATAATGGAATTTGATGGGTTGATATGAAGAAAAAATGCATGTGTGTTATTTATGTGCGTCTGCTTTTCTTAGGTTTAGCGAGACAAGCTCATCATCTCCCAAGAGAGGTATAAAGAAGGAAAAAGGTTTGGAAATAGGAGAAGTTTGCACTTGAGATTTCCAAATGCATACGTATATTTTTTACCCTTTTCTGATATGAACATGTAGTGTTTACGTTTGCTATAGTGTTTTATAGCACTTTCCCTTTTTTTCTGGAGAGAATAGAATAACCTGTCAAGTGACTATTTATGACCTAAAGTCCAACAGCATTGCATTGAACAAGAACTAAGGAGAAAAGCAATTTCTTTTTTTTGCAAGAAAGCTTCTCTCTTTCCTCAGGACTTTTATTTCTTGGTTAGGCTTTTTTAGGGAAAAAGTATTGAGGAGTTGTAAACTTTGTTTGGTTGGGATTCATTTTCTTTTTTTCTTCTGCTCTAGAGAAATTAAACCAATGCAATGCACTTCTTCTCTCTTTCTCGAACAATACTGCTGAGTTGATAAAAGGGGAAAAACTGATTGTGATTGTGAGTTTTGATATGTGTGAATTGTGAATGTGAATAGGAAATTTTCTCCCAAAAAAAGTAAAACTTGAGTATAAGTTTTACTTACACAAGTCAAGTCACTCAAGTCAAAAGACTCAGTCATGGCGGCAGAGACTTTTTCAGAAAAGATCATATCGGTTTTTTCGGCTGCTGCTGTTGTTACGCTAGTGGTTTTCTTGGTTGTTTTTTTCTTGTCTGGTTCGGACTAAGCATTAACTTTTCGATTGTATAAAGTTTTACGAAAGAAAAGTGATAAAAATTGTTTGGGAATGAAAGCAAGAAAATTGTTGGAGTGGAGAACATTTTACTTCTACGCGGTCCAAACCAAAAAGTCAGAGAAGAAGAAAGGGTTACACAATAATTTTGATTCGAGTCGATCAGAACTCATAATAAAAAGCATTGTATATTATACTGACTGACTGAAGAAGAAAAAAATTCCCAAGAAAAAAACTTGGTCTCTCAGTCGGGAAAATTCATCTAGAGATCCAGAGATCCAAGTTAGTTTATAAAATGAAATGTGGATTCTCATTTACCTCATTACTTTATTTACGTTTACTTTTCCCCACACACAGCAGCAAAAAACCTCAATTTTCCCCGAGAAAGTACCCATCTCATAATATTCATCTCATTCAGTCTCATAACGTCAGCATAATAATAATAACTGCGTATGTAGTTTCAGTTTCGTTACTATTGCCAAAAAATATATATTTTCCAAGGAAAGTACACACTCTCGTCATCTTCTTGTTCGTATCAAATATCCATTGGAAAAAATAACAAGGCAAGGCATTACCACTGCAGTCGTGGTATTCATGTAGCAAAATCATCAAAAAATTGTCTAAACATTACACAAGTAGCGCGTGACTATTGCACAAGCTTTGAATATGCCAAGGCATTTTTGAAGAAAAAAAGACGGACAGTCTGAAAATACTATCCAAGTAACGCTGCAAGCGCTACTCAATAATGTAATCTCATTTTCCTCCCTTTTTATGCGTGTCCATCGTTTTTCTCTGCCGCAGAAGCAGCAAAACTTGTTTGAAGACTACTTTTTTTGCCATGATCATCATCAGAGTCATCTTCGTCGTCGTCGTATCAAATGGGCCAAGAAAAAAAACGGAGAAGGCTCCAGTTCCAAAGATGATGATGATGACGATGCTTACTACTGATGACGATATTACGTTACATGTTAGGTCTCCATCATATCATCATACTAGAAAATGGAAGTTGATCCTTCTCTCTGCAGAAAAGTGAAAGCATTGGAAACTGTGAAGGAAGAAAAAAAAAACTTTCTTTTCCTTCATCGTCTTTATACATTTTTTTTCTGTGTGAAGAAAAAGATGGAAGAAGATACGACACACAACCAAAAAAGAAGAGATGGGCTCGACGGGATGGGCGCCAAGTTGCTCGTCAGGGGGTCGCATCATTTACCACAGTTTTGCTCTCTCATTTCACCCTCCCATTTCCGCCTTTTGCATCATAATAGCAATGTACTGCAGTCAGGCAAGAAGAGAGAGAGACTACGTGTGTATAGATGCGTTTTTCCCTTTTTCTTGGGAGACGAAACATTGTCATTCTCAAAAAAGACTTTTGGAGAAATTATCATATGTATTGCTTTTCAGTGAGAGAGAGAGAGGAAACGAAGAAGTTTTTCTGTTGTTGGTTATGTAAGATCGCAAGCTTCACAAGTTTTTCAAAAAATATTTATATTCACAGGGTTTCATGCAAATCATGTCAAATGTCAACCTCCTCCCTTTTTCCTTTTCACTTTATTTTCTTTTTTAAAATGGAAAATTGTATTCTTATATGCTCATCATCGTCATCATCCCTCTCCCGCTTCAGTTAACATTTTTGCTGTGGTAAGCAGAAAATAGAAAAGCAGACAGTAAAATTTAAAAGACTCCTTCGTTTTTTTCCTGCTATGCTCTGCTCCTTCTCCTTTCCAACTCATCAATTCCAATGAAAATGGGCCCATTCTTGATGGCATGTCGTTTATTTGGGAGTAGTGAAAAAAATGCTGAACTGCTATAATATGAATGTATGTACGTATATTTTATTACGCATAATAATAACAATAACGACAATACAGAGAACAAGCACACAACAGCCAAAAAACTGTATTTTTTTCCTTCACTTTCTTGGAGACTTTCGTGAAGCGACAAGACTACTGACATGAGACCTCAATGAATTTAAAGCATGACACATTCAACGAAAAAAACTGCATTGCATATTAAACCCTTTATCTAAAATATTCACACTGAAAAATATAAATGATGATCATGATGACGATGGGATGGGAGTCAAGTAGAGAAATAAACAACCCTGCTGTGTTTTTTTGGCTGGCGAGCACAAGATAATGCCATATAGCACAACAACAAAAAAACCATCAGCATATCAGTAGCTACACATATTATTATTATACAAGGGCAATGTCAATGTTCTCATTTTACGGCTTGCTTCATTTTTCTCCTCTTTTTTATTTCACACCACCACCACACATTCAAACACCCATCACCATGATCATCATTTTTCCCCAAGAAGAGAAAAAAAGGGTTAGGCGCATCAACAAATTTTATTTATGAATGTATTGCCAATTTAGTCTAAAATATTTTTCATTATTGCTCATATTTCAAAAAACGTTTCTCCCTAATAATCAGTCGCACAATCAGAAAAGACAAGCAACATCAAAAAAACAGGCTTGGTTACTTACCACCTCACATTTTGCTTTTTCTGTAAGATAATTTTTTGACAAATTGCAATTTATTTTTCAAAAAGTCGTGTCAAGATCATTAGCTGCTGAAGAGAATTATAGTCAAATGACTACTGGAATTTTTCAACAAGACAAGACAGGCAAAAATGTATTCAAAGGAAAGGGTTAAAATGACAAGACAGCTAGATAGGTTTGATTTCACAGTAGCAAAGTAGCACAGATTCAAGCTGTGTGTGCGTCAGTCTACTGAGCATGCAAAATGTGTGATGGTGGTAGTTGTTGTAAGGGCACACCAAATTATCTTAATTCATAATTATATTATATGACAGGTAAGTAGAAAAGATCATGCCATGTATGTACCAACCAAGTTTATAATAAAACATGCCTGTAGACAAGTTTTTTTTCATCCATCCACCAACCAAGTTTGACTATAAAAATTGCCAATATTATTAGAAGAAATACAGCATAACACACTTATTGCTACTGTATTGCATCTCTCATTGCATTATCCTTACATATCAGTTTACTTGTCTTGTTAGCAAAATGCAGCAACATCCATTTTTGTTGAGGAAAAGGTGAAATCTCAACGGGACGTCTTGTGATGTGAAGAATATTTAAAGTTAAGTAGCAATGTGAATGTCAGTGTCATACATGATTATACTCTGAAAAAATACTGATGCTGTTCCTTTTACTGCTACTGCTTCTGATAATCATCATTCAAAAAAATACTCGCCTTACATACACTTTACATTTTTGACATGACATCATCACATCACTCGTTTTTTTAATAATCGTAATGATACTGGTTATTATTATTATATTATAATATACCCGTGATATGATATATTCACTATCGTCATCATTTCTAACTTGTTATTTGAAAAAATGGAATTTAAATTTTTTTTTGGTGGACTGTGCTTTGCTACTGTGAGTAACATGCCAAACAACATTCTTGAAAAAAACTCCGAAGAGAACAAGACATGTGAAAGCCGGTTGGATGTTAAGTTTGTGGAGCACAAAACGTCAGCTAGATGACGGTAGGGGCACTGCGGTCGTACGTTTGCTTATTTCCTGTCTAATTTTCTTGTATGCACGGACTTGTGAGTTAAAAATTTTGCAAAGCAACTTGTCATTAAAACGAATATCCTTTTTGTGGACAAATTGATCATAACCATAAGATTTTATGGAGTTTAGATCCATTTTAGGGGGAACGTCCAAAAAATTTATATCTGCTCTGTGTGGAAATATCAAATAACCCGTGTTACAAAAATATTTTCGTCAAGCCCACTAGTCCACTTCTTATCATCACAACCACCAATTTTTGCTGGTTTTTTCTCTTGTAAATGCTTTTTATTTCCCGTTATTGCTTGTTTCGTCTTCTTCATGATGCTGATCAACATTGACTGCTGTGATGTGAGCCGTGCAATGAATTTTCTTTTTTGTAGGGTGGATTGGATGGTGTATGACTGCGGCAGTGGTTGTTTTTAGCTTTAAACCCCCATAAAAATGTTTGTTCTACATTGTATAAACCTTCTTCGATATCTCTGTAAGACCACTGCTGTGACCACTTCGTTGTTCTTTTTTTCTCTCTTGGATGGAACATGTATTTCCGATCAGAAGCAGAAAGGGAGCCAGATATAAGCTTTGTGGAACATGAAAATTTGTACAAAACGAATAAGTATTTATTTGGGAGAGAAGAGCTCTTTGCTGCTACGTGAGTATCCAGTCCAGAGAGATATCCAGTATATTTTTTAAAAGTGACAAGATAACACTGGTCCAATAACCAGTATTTTTTTTATGTAAGTGCTTACAACTAAATGCGTTTGAAGGAGGCAAAAAAAAGAGAGCATGTTTTTAAAGTATCAAAAAATGGATCAATATTACTGGCTCCTCTGATGATGATGACGACGAGAACGAGAGATGCATTCAAACTGACATATTTTGTGACAGCCTCCCAAAAAAAGTAATAACCGAAATGGTCCGGATATATTTTTCCGATATGAAGTAAAATGGTCTTTTATAGTGATGCTCCTAGTATATTTTTTATATTCAATCGATTTATGTATTTTCATTCATTTTTAGCTTGCTCTAAAAATTACTGTGTGTGTATTCCCGAAAGATTTGGAGTGGTGGCGGTGGTGGTGGAAGTGCATGCTCAAATTTCAAAGAAGGAAAGTTGTTGCTGATGATGATGTAAGAGTCCAATGGCAGGAGTGTGTGGTCAGCATAATAATTTTTATAGAAAAAAAATATAAATTTGTAGTTTACCGTGAGATGTTGGAATAGCCACGCTCTGAGGATATTGGTAGCTACTTTAGGGAAGATGCCGCGTTTCTTTTGGTTCTTCTTTCCACCTTCATCGTCGTCATCTCCGGTGCCTTCTCCACTACCGACGCTTGCATTGCTTGCATCACCTGCGATTTTAGAAAAATGTAATTAAATTTAATGGTTGAAGTTTAGTTATTTTCGCTTTCATAACATTTTCACACACGCCACCATCACATCTTAAATTCTTCATATCAATCTACCCACATCCCATTTAGCATCTGTAAAACAAGCTATATGATCATTATCACGTAAGCTTCATCTCATCCCACTACCTAACCAATTTCAAGAGAAAATGCAAAGATGTTTCATTTCCTGTCTACTTTAATTTTGTACATACAAATATTGTGTGGTTGTGATATTTCTTCAAAATGTGACTTACTTTGACTCATAAAATGTTGGTCGTGTCATGTAAGATTATTTGTGTATACGTATTGACATAACATGACATGAATGTGCAGTAGTGCAAAAATATAGGATGAATGCATTGTCGAGAATCGTCATCATCATCATGGAACACTACCAACCAACGCATTAAGCACTAATAGAATTAAATGGGATTTTCTATTTTTGTGACGATGAAACGAGATGAAGTTGATGACGACTATGACGAACGAAGACTGCTCAAAAAGAAAATGATCTGAGTTGGAAAATTTTTCGGATGATGATGCCATTTCACTTACTTTACGAAGGGAAAAAGAATGTAAACATTAAAGTATATAAAAAACTACTGCGCGCAAGTTGAAATCTTTCTTCTATGCCATTATCCTCTTTTTTGCCGTTTTGTTATGAGTTTCTTGCCAACAAAAATCATCACTGAACAGAAAAGCTCAAAGTTTTTTTAAAAAGATTTTTTTGTAACTAAACTCAGTTAAATATAAAGTTTTGAAGAAGAAGAGAATAAAAAAGAAACAGTTTTTTCTGCTGTTACTGCAAGTATAAGTGATGATGATGATGATGCATGCATCGCTATGTTTTGCTCTGTTGCGGTATGAACGCTGGTTTAAAAAATTTAATGACAAAGTCAAAAGAGAGAGGCAGTCACAGTCAGTCAGACACAAAAAAACTGAAACTTTTTCTTCAAACTGTGGCCATTGTCATGTGTTTGTCAATTTGAAAGATTTTTGAAGCCTACGACCGACGAGACGACGAAAAAGTGTTGTGTTTGAGTGCAAGTATGCTAATCTTATTGGATTAAATGAAGAAGAGACAGAACAGAGCTTTATGATGAAGTAGAGAAAAAAATGAGTTTTTTTACTGTCGATGCGCAATGTTGCTTGTTTCGTGTATTTCAACTGAACCAGAGAGAAAAACGTTAGTTATTTTCATGATGACGACGAATGTCTCTGAGAGAAAAAGTTTTGATGAACTCGAAGCCAAAATGAAAAGATGCAAAAAGTCTTTCTGTGATGATGGGTTTCCTTTTCAATTGAATTTTTCGAAATAAATAAAGAAAAATGTGTGATACATGTGTGATATCTAAGTGTGTTTGTGGATGTTTATCTATCCATCTTAGTTTTGCTTTTTTTAAAGAAAAGTAAAAGAAACACAATTTATTCACATTTTCTTTTTTTAAATCCCACTTTGACTCCCGTCTGTCACGCGTTGTCGCTAAATAAAAAGATATTGTGCCAAAAAATGAGCTGCTATGTAGTTTAGTTTGATATTTTTTGTAGTTTAGTGTTTTCTTTTATGGGCATTATCACTTGAGTTGGTTTTGTGTGAGGGAAGTCAACTCAACCATTGAGGTATTTATTATTCTGCTTGTTTGTGTGAAAATGCGCTGTTCACGTTGCCACTAATGATGGCTTATTACTCAGTCAGTGTAGCCAAATCAGGAAATCTGACGATGGTGATGGTAAACTATATCTTTACCCATTTTCCTTCTTTGAAAATTTAGCGACAAAAGTATACATATTTTGTGTGTCCATTTGCATTTATCGTGACTTGTCATAAAAAAATCCAAGAAAACGGCTTCATTTTTTGAACAGAAACTCGAAAATGTGTAAAATTGACAAAGGAAGGTCCCTCTTTATCGAGTCTCTCGACAAAAATGAGAGGGAGGCAAAAATTGCGAGCAAATTGCATCACAAAAATTAAAAACCTTTTTTTGTAGAACCATTTTACTTAAATGAATTGTCGTGATGTGCTGCTATATGTATACTTTTGGCAGAATTCACAGGATAATAAGGACAGTCATTCAGAAAGAAAAACTTTGATGAGCTTTCCACGAATCCATAAAAAAATTCTACTTAAGAAAAAGGATGCATGCAAATGCCACAGTGAGCATTCTACAAATTTCTACATTCCATTTTGCCATATTGCCTGTTTTTCCACTTGCGTGTTGTGTGGTGGTGTTCGTCAACTGTCACAGAAAAAAACATGCATCGAAAAAGTCGAGCCAGTAGTGGAAAAGCAGGATGACCTAAAAGTACATTACACTGAAAATCCAAGAAAAGAAAAAGACACGACTTTATTGAATGTGTCGTTTTGCGTTCGTTTCATTCTTTCGTGTTTTCAAGCCAACAAATATGTTTGTGTCATTGTGTGTGTCTCTTTCTAGCTGGCATACTGAAAAAAACAGTAGTGGTGGTGGAAAGAGAAGAGGAGAAAAGTTATGATATTACGAAAGATTAACATAACCATTTGTTTTCATTTTTGTCGCTGTGGAATGAGAGTACTGACTTTTCTCAAATGATCGTGACGATGATGGCTATATAAAAGCTATGTACATACCTATACCAGTGTTTAGGCTATACCTTGATGTGATGATAATTATACTCCTATTCTACTCACTTTAAACGTTTATTTTTTGCAGGGGAGGATTATATGGGACAGTTAATTGTCGTCGGGTTATTTCATTAAAATGCAACTGCTATGCACTTGAACTTGCTCGTTGTCTCTATTCTCTACTTGTCGTGTTAATTTAACGCAACAATTTAATGAGCTTCTTCTTCTCCTTTTCCCTAATTTTCCCAGGAAGAATGCAACATTGCGTTTTATAAATATCTCTCTACTTTGCTCTCATCAATATTATCATGCTAATCTCTTGATCACAGAGACACACACTCACGTCACATGCGTAAATTTTTATTACGAATATAAATACACGCGTAAATGTTACAAAAGAACAAGAAGCTCTGTAAAAAAGAGAACAAGTTCATTCATAGATGTGTTTTTACTTGTTCACCGTGTCAGTCATTTATCCATTCATCATCTCTCTGCACGACATGACACGAAAACGAAAAAGTAGAAGGAGACGATGATGACACCAAGAAAACGAGTTAAAAGTGGTAATCGTAATAATACGCAAAGTATTAATAATGATGCAAGTAGTTGTAGTATATTTATCATTATCATTGTGCAGGATAGATAGGTGGTACACATGCATAGATTGAATGATGACAAGAAAATGATCCCTACATAAATATCCATTCATTTTTTTCAGAGTTTGACTTCATTCATTCAGCCAGTCAGTCAATTTTTTATGGTGTTTATATAGCTTATTTAAGTTAAGATGGTGTCAGTGTCATCTAGTCATGTCTGATGTTGTAATGTTGTCTCGGTGCACAGGAGTTGTCATCATCGTGTCACATAAGAGCACATAGTCAAGTGTGTAAGGCTTCTTTGATGATGATGAGATGACAATCTTATTTTTTTACATATATATTTTTTCCGTGTGCCATGCCACCACCATCATCACTACCGTGTCCAAATAATTTATTTTGTGTCATTCATTCATTTCTTTCCCATTCATTTTTCAATGAATTGACAATTGACAACAAAGTATATAATCAGTTTTTGTAGGATTTTTGGTGTGTAATGTTGTGTATATTTGTCAACAAGTGTAAAATGCCATGTTTCAAGATGAGCTGTTTTTTTCAAAAGAACATGTGTATTTTTTGAGAGGAGGAGAGCACAAAAAAGTTCATCTTTCTGATTGTTAAGGTTTAGAGAGAGAACGTGACATCAAAATTCAATTGAACATGAATTGTTGAACAACAATCGAAATAGTCGTGTTTACGTTCGATCGCGATATTATAGCTTGTCAGTCGGGAAAACTAAAGATGATGATCTCGTGGTGACAATGAGATCATCTATTATGACACCTACAATTACGTGGAAAAGGCAATCGTGCGTTTTTGATGTTTGGTTGACTTGGTCCATTTTAAACTTGAAAAACAATGTTAAAACAATGGGTTTAAGCAACAATGGGATAATAAAATTGGGACTTTACAATAAATAAAAACAAGTGACAATGACACTGGTTTTGTCTGGTGGCAAGTTCTCCGAATGGGAATTGATAGAGGTAGTCACTTTATAAAATAAAATGTATAGACAGGGGTAAGCTGCTTGCTGCTGTTTTGCAAGACAAGATAGAAAATTGATGGATATCTGCCAAAATGAACGGGTTTTGTGTGATTCACACACAATCAAAAGGAAAAAAACAGCGAACAAGCCTATTTTTCAATTAAATGTAGTAAACACTTTGTGGTGTGATGGCATTTGAGTGTATATTCCATGCAATGCCATTGTATAATTTGCGCTATTTATAATTCTCATCTCACACAACCAAGATAAAAATATATAATCAGATGACAAACGTTTGTAGGCTTTCCTTCTTGTCTACTCTACTGAATCATCATTAAACTTTAGCATTTTTCTGTCCCTCAATCTATCTCTGAGATTTTCTTTTTTTGACTTGCAGCAATTCGACTTGAGTGAGTGAACAAAACGTAAATAAAAAAAGTTAACAAGGAAAGCATGCACTCTGGTGATGATGCTATTTTTGGTTCAATTTCAATCTGTGGCTTTGCATGTATGTTTTTGTGAGTTGAGTTATTCGTGTTTTTTAAATTGAAGAAAAGCGAAACGAAAAAGTTTTGAAGATGAGTTCAGATGACAAAGTTGATGATGTGACGGTTTTTCGTTGTACTGCAATCTGTAATGCTCGCGTAGATAAGGATGTGTCATAGTCATGCTACTTGAATTTCAGTTTCAGCATTTGAAAATGATCTTGGGTTTGAAGATGTGGTTTAAGTTTGACTTGGGTATTTTATTTTTTTTTATGCTGAGGAGGAGGAAGGGGAAAAAAGGATCATCCGCTGCTATACTGCAATATAGAATAAGATGAAGAAGGGAAAATGTGCAAGTCATTAATATTTCATTGGCAATGGAGGAAGTTGCTCATGGGTCCTCTTTATATTCACTTCCTCCGGGATGAAATTACCCGGGAACTACAATAATACAACTGCATGCACAAGTCACTAACATACCGTTACTCACAAAACTATGTTGTGTATATACAACATAAAATGTCTAATAAATTGATTTGTCGGGATGAGTCGAGCACATCCATCAAAAAAGAACCCGGCAGTGTACTAGGAAAAGGATCATCTTCTTCCACATAGCTTGTTTGTTGGGGAGGTGGAAGAATGACGTGATATGGTGGATTGAAGGAATCAACTTTCTTGGCTGGGATTTTGTTTCGATGAGAAGGGGAAAATGATTTTACGCATGAGCTTCATCAGAAATCCTGATCACCATCATCATCTTCTTGTCTTTCCCTATATATCTCTTTATATTATCATTCAAGTCAAGATGGAAAAAATGCAAAAATTGTTTGTATCTCTCGTGAAACTTGAAATTTTCAGTGAAAAACTTGTCCTCGATGAAATGAATGCATGTCTGGTATTTTTTAGTGAAATGAAATCCAATCCTCATCATGAATTTTCTGTCCTGTTGTGTCGTTTGCTGTGTTTATTGCTTTCTTCCTCAAAACTTTTTTCCCTATCGTCGCATTTCATCTTACGAGATAACGAAAATAAGTACACTTTCGCGAAATGGTCCGAGGAATAAAAAATAAACGGTTTTTGGGACATAGAACATGTTCATGTAACCTGAAACCTGTGCTCAATTATCCGCAAAGTAGAATGTGTGGTGGCGGTGGTGGTGATGATAACGAAAAGCTGAAATGTATTTTGCGTAACGTTTTTATAAAGATAAATCGATTGACTTACTGTATGGGTAGGGTGAGGTGGGTACCCACGATTGACGGGAATGGTTTGTCGGTGGTACATCAAAACTACCAGTTCTAGAGCCACGTTTACTACCTGAAAATCACACAAAAAGCATAAAAGTTAAAATTAAATAAAATTATAGTAATTTAATACATATTTTCATCCTGACTTGTGTGCTCCCCGTCCGCCATGTTTCGTGAGAAAGAAACATGACACAAGAGACAAAAATAATATATTCATCTGGTCCATAGATTTTAATCGGTTCCCTCATATTATTTTTATGCCACCACGTAACCCAATACTCAACAGAAACAGTAATCCTCACACTTTGCTAACATAAAAATCTACCACCACAACTACAACCAACCAGACAGAGAGAGCATCGTCATCATGATGATCATTAACAAGCCCAATTATTAGATACCAACTCTCTGTGCTGCTGCGATTGACACACGTTCATCATCATCATCAATTTCATCATATTGCTAGTTCTACTGTTTCTGGCATCATCCTCACAGAGACTTCCCACAGAAGCAGCAGTAGCTAAAAACCCAGAAGCTCGTCGCCCTTGTAATCAGAACGACAAACAATGAACATGTATTATTCAACTCCCATCATCATCGTCATCATAACTCTCATGTAATCATATCCGTTTTTCTGGCCAAGATTACAACAAAAAAAAGAGAATTCTCCTGACTGCGGATGCTCCTGTTATGCTTCTACTCTACTACTACTTCTCTCATACAACTGATTATTATTGTTGTTGTTTGTTTGTCAGATCCCCTAGACGAATTAGTCCGGTGGTGGTAATGAACGCTGTGACTGCGATGCTGATGCATGTGTGTGGTTCCTATTGTGTTTTTTGTTGAAGGAGATGCTGAGAATGATGATAATGCAAGAGTTTATTTTTTTGTGAATTGCATTGTGCATCTCTGAGAGATGTAGAGTAAAGTAGTAAAGTGGATGTAATGCACTATTATTACGAAAAGGAAGAACAATGGAATAAAATGACAAAAGGATGTGAGATGAGATGTTCTGCTCTTGCTGTTGTTGTATAATGATGATGTGTAGAGAATAAGCGTATCCCACGACAAGCACACGCGATAGAAAAAAAGACGACAGTGCCCTGCAGTTTTTGTAGTATCAAAAATCCGATAGAGATGCTGTTATGTTTGTGTGGTGTTGTATTGTGTATGCATCTCTCTCTCTCTCTCTCTCTCGCAGAGATGAATCAGAAGGGGAGCAATTGATGCTGTTGGTCTGGTTTGGGAGACTGAAATGTGTTCTGTGCTTATTCACTTTGCTTTTACGTCACTTTACCAAACCAATTGGATTGGATTTGTATTGCAAGTGACAGGTCGATGAACAACCAGAAAGACAAGAGAGAGTAGTGTGGGATATATCTGTTTGTTGGTGGTGGGATAAATGTGCAATGCAGCATGGCAGCAAGACAGACACGTGTCAAAGTTCACCCAGTCTACATTGTTGAGTGAAATATATGGACAAGGAACAAAAAATGGGAGAAGGGTGCTGCTGCAAAATGCAATGCCAAATGAATGAATGCATCTTCTTCTCACCCTCGCATCTAACTGCTGCTGGTATACGTATTATGGTTTTTAGTGATGACTGACATTAAGAGGTCACGGCGTCGTCAGCATTGGCGGCAGTGTGGCAAAAAAAAAGTTGCAAACGTCACTCTTCTCTGTGTGTGTGCAAGGAACACAGTTAAGTCACCGCCGATGCATCATGTATCATCGTCATTCACCAGCAGTGAAGTAAGTAGTACTTTTGTTGTCAATGTCAGGAGCAGGGAAAATATATAGAGAAGTAGAAGCAGAACAAAGTTGACATGACAGACAGGCGAATGTTCCTTCTGGAATGGGTTTTGTGTACACAGGAATTTATATATGCGTTAGCCTAATGGCACCAAACTGTCTTTTGAATTTTGATGATGATAGGAAAACAAAAGTAACAAAATTTGCAATATGCAATTGGAAAGGGTTATAAAAAAGTTTTTGCATAGTAATTTATTTGACTATAATGGATTATTGCGTAATATTAAAAATATGCGTATTTATTTTATACACCTTATCAGTATAATGCAGTCAAAACCAAGTTGGTTGGTTTTTTTGTGTGGGGACATGACATGATGAAAAACCGATGCAATGCAGGGAGAGCGAGAGAGAGGAATTTCTCAAAAAAAACTTTTTCAACCAACCAACCAACGAGAAACATTTTTGGTTGTTCGTCTAAAGTCGTCGCGGAGAAAAACGAAGAAGAGCACACGGCAGTCCATCATCGTCATTAGCAGACAGGCGGAGACATAAATAAAAAAAGGGGGAGCTGTGTGAAGTACAAGTTGTGCTGCTGCAACAAACGCGATGCGATATTACATTTTATGTAAGTTTTGTTATATGTGTGTAAGTTGACTATATATTGTGCGTATACTATCATCATCAAGAAAACGATCCTGTCACATTCTCCCAAATGAAATTTATCTTCTCCTTCGCTCTCCTGTATCATCATCATCATCGTCATAGGTTGGATAACAACTTTTGCTAGTGCTGCTGCTGCTTCATCTTCCTTATACAAGACAGCAAGAGAGAATACTGCACTGCACTTCTTCATTCCACGTAAGCTATTTCACTGCTGCAGTGCATTCTTCTTTACGTAACAACATGACATAAGTAAACCAAATGGCAAAAATGGTTGTGGGATGTGTTTGGTTAAAACGAGCTCAAGAAAAATATGGAGGAGTCAGCAAAGCTATGCCACATATTATTATTATAGCTTGTGTAATAATAACACACGCACAAAAAGGAAATGACCTTGCCACTTTTACACATTTTTACTTTTTATTTCCTCTTGGTAAAAAAAACCAAAACCATATATTTTACTTTTGCACCTCTGCTTTGCCAGGAGCAGTGGCAGTAATTTAACTTTCGGTGACTTAAAAAGGTCAATGGAAAAATATTTTTCTTATCTAACTGGTTTGTAATGCAATATGTGCAGTAAGCATTGCCAGGGAATATATATCGCACTGTATATTTGTGTGTGGGATCATTATCGTGATCGTCATCAATAACGAATGCAATGCAGTGCAAAAATGGAAAGTGCATTTTGGAACAGAAAAGGATAAAAGCTTTTGTTGTAGAGCAGCGATTTATTAAAACGAGAGGGTGGTGGCAGTGCAGCGCTTATATTGCTAGTATACTGGAAAATGTAAGGCAGGAAGAAGAATAATAATAAAAAGGAGTAAAATTGGAAAGACAAGAAAGATGGATGATTATTATGGACAATTTGTGCATAAAATGTCATGGCCCAGTTTGTAAAGCAGGAAAATAGCTTTTTTGGAGTTTTAGTAAAATACGTGTGTAAGGATATTTAGGTATGGAATGTGTACACACACACTGTGTGTATTCAATGTTCAGCTTTTAAACCCAACGAAAACTTTGTTATAAAAAAGACACAAGTAGAATATTTTTTGGCGAAGCGGTGGATGGAAAAGAGAAAAGGCGAAGAGAGAAAGGAGCATGGCAGTTGTTGTGAGTGGTCGATTCTGTCCAGAACGCGTAGACGACTATTCATCAGAGCCAACCAGAGTAATGTGCCCATGGAAACTCTGAGGCAAGCGCAATATTTCATGATGAGGAGAAAGGGAATGGAGAGAAACGACAAGGAATGGAACGCAGTGGCAGCGGTGGTGGTGGTGGACTATACGCTCTTTTTGTACTGACTTATTCCAGGCAAGTCAGCTCAAACATTCTTTCTCTTTTCCGTTCTGAATGTTCGTGTACATCCAGTCAACAAAGTAGGAAGTAAAAGCAATGAAAATGCAAGTATACTGCATACATGCTCATCATTCTGATCATCATGTTATTTTTTTCTGCTTCCTACGAGTTTCCTTTCTCTTTATGCTTGCATACATGTATGTAATATAATGTTTAATGCATAAACATGCTTCCATTTTTTTGGTATCCTGCCGCACTACTGCATAAAATACTGATGGAAAAGTATTTGGGTTCCTTTTGAAAACCCATCAAAATGTATGTTGTATAAAAAGGCATAAAACCAACAGTTATGCCGACACCATACCACCACCACCGCCAAAAATCAATATTGTTATCCATCCACCTACACACATAACAACTCAGGTAAAATGGAGAGATGGAAAAGTGAAACACAAAAACAAAAAGTTTTGTTCATTAAAAAGTTGTGAAAATTCACAAGTTTTCTATTTTCCTTGAAAACCTATAAACTTTGTTGCTTATTGGTGAGGTGACGACTCCTCTTAGCAGCAATCGAACTACTGAGATCAGGAGATGCAAGTATGTCGTGATGTATGA